>CAUYQG010012284.1:0-20302 GCA_963574415.1 Tarsius wallacei | reverse complement strand
GAAGAAAGAATCTTAAAATTAAAAATAAATTGCAACCACCACTGCAATTGACTCAGGCAAGGATCATCAATGGATGCGTCCCAGGGTTGAAGTCTACTTTGTCATGGTGGATGATTTTTGAGATGTGTTGTTGGATCCAATTTGCTAGAATCTTGTTGAGAATTTTTGCATCTATGTTATTCAGGGATATAGGCCTGTAGTTCTCTTTATTTGTTGGATCTTTACCCAGTTTTAGTATCAATGTGATGTGAGCTTCATCAAATGATTTGGGGAGAATTCTATCTTTCTTGATTGCTTGGAATACTTTCAATATGATTGGTATCCTCCTTGTATGTTTTGTAGAATTCCACCAGAAAGCTTGGAGGTCTGCATTTTTTTAAACTTGTTTGTTTATTTGTTTTTAGTTTTCTTATGATGGAGTCAATTTCCTGGGTTGTTATTGGTTTATTTAGGATATCAATTTATTCTTGTTTCAACCTTGAGAAATTGTGTGATGTCAAAAAATCTTCCATTTCATTTAGGTTTTCTAGTATGTTTCAACATCCACAAGACCATAAATGTAATTCAATACATCAACAGATGTAAAAACAAGAACCACATGATTATATCAGCATTCCTTTTTTATTAAAACCCTTGAAAACCTAGGCATAGAGGGAACATACCTCAAAACAGTAAGAGCCATCTATGATAAACCCACAGCCAACATATTGCTAAACAGACAGAAATTGGAAGAATTTCCCCTGAAAACCAGAACAAGACAAGGCTGCTCACTGCTACCTCTCCTGTTCAACATAGTGTTGGAAGTCCTAGCCAGAGCAATCAGACAAGAGAAGGAAATTAGGGGTATCCAAGTAAGAAAAGAGGAAGTTAAGTTACCCCTCTTTGCAGATTATATGATCCTATACCTTAAATACTCAAGAGAATCTGTCAAAATCTCCTTGCACTGATAAAGTCTCAGGTACAAAATCAATGTGCAAAAGCAGTTGCATTTTTATACAACAAGCAGGCAGAGAACCAAATAAAAAGCACAACCCCACAGTAGCCACAAAATACTGAAATACCTTGACACCTTCCTAACCAGAGAAGTGAAAGACCTTTACAAAGAAAACTACAAAAATCTGCTCTAAGAAATAAGAAAACAAAAACAATGGCAAAATATTCCATGCTCATGAATTGGAAGAATCAACATTGTTAAGATGTCCATCCAAGGCAATCTACAAATTAAACACAATACCTATTAAATTACCAGCATCATTCTTTTCAGACCTGGAAACTACAATATAGAAATTCATATGAAAACATAAACAACCATAAACAGCCCAAACAATCCTCAGCAAAGAAACAAAGGGAGGTACCACACTTCCAGACTTTCAACTTTATTATAAGGCTACAATAATAAAAACAGCCTGGTATTGGCACAAGAACAGGTATATAGACCAATGAAACAAGATAGAGATTCCAGAGGCAAAAATCTCAATTTCTCAACCCCACTCATCTTTGACAAAGCCTCCATCAACAACCACTGGGGAGAGGAGAACCTATTCAGTAAATGGTGCTAGGAAAAATGGCTGACCACATGCATGAGAATGAAACAGGACCCCTATTTATCACAATACACAAAAATAAACTTTAAATTGATCAAAGACCTAAATGTAAAACCTTAATCTATAAGAATATGAGAAAATGCAGGAGACAGTCCTACAGAAATTGGAATAGGCAACCCAATTCCTGATCAAAATACCAATAGCCCATGCCATAAGAGATAAAATTGACAAGTGGGACCTCATCAAACTGTAAAGCTTCTGCAAAGTAAAAAGCACCATTAAGGGAGTGGAGAGACAGCCCACAGAATGGGAAAAAATATTTACCAACTGTGTATCTGACAGAGGCCTAACATCCAGGATCCATAAGGAACTCAAATGTGCTGAAAGGAAAAAGATGAACAAACAACCCTATTAAAAAATAGGCAAAAGGTATGAATAGACCCATCTTAAAAAAAAAGACATATGAACAACCCATAGATACATAAAAAATGCTTAGCCTCACTAATCATCAAAGAAATGCAAATCAAAATAACACCGAGATACCAGTTAACTCCAGTTAGGATGGCCATCATTAATAAAACAAAAAACAGTTGACAATTTCTAAAAGATCTAAATATTGACCTTCCACATGACCCAGCAATCCCACTTCTAGGAATACACCCAGAGGAACTCAAATCATTATGCAAAAAGATACCTGCATATACATGTTTATTACAGCACTATTCACAATAGCAAAAGCATGGAACCAACTGTACTTCACATCAAAAATGGATTGGATAAAAACAAAATGTGGTACATATACATGATAGGATTTTATGCACCCGTAAAGAAGGACAAAATTATGGACTTCGAAGCAACTTGGATGGATGTAAAGTCTATCATACTCAGTGATTTATTCCAAAGAACTGAGTACCACAGTTATTACTCATAAGTGGACCTGAACATTTATCATAATACTACATGAAAGAGATTAGCAGTAGTGAATTACTGCCAGGGGTCTGAGGGGGCACATAACATTAATAAGCGTACCTGATCCCAAACTAGGTGAGGCAAGGACCAATGGGGGACCCAAACTTCACTTGTATGATGACACCTAACCCTGTATCATACCCCACATCTTTAAATTAAAAAAAAAAAAGCCAAGTCCTTTTATGGGCGAGAGCTATAACATACACCACAGTAAAGGACTGTTCAAACCTAGCTTGACCAATAATGGGACAACCAGGAATTTTGTGTGTCTTGATATGAAGTAGTCAGATGTGTTCAACATCACTTGTGTAACATTCCTGTTAAAGCTTAGTTTAATTACAAAGAAACAACCATAGATTGTGGGACATTCACAATATAACTGGCCTGGACCTGGACCCCTGAAAAATATTAGTGTTATAAACAGCAGCAGAAGAAATCTCACAAGAATATTGTAGTTCAAAATGGGTTAATTGCTGTGTCAAGCAAAGCTCAATAAATAATACTTGATTGGATCCATGATGGAGGAAAACAGCTATTGAGGGCACATTTTGAACAATAGGGAATTTTAAGTGCAAACTGTATATCAAGTAATATTTAATCAGGTTCAATGTCTTGTTTTTGATGACAGTACTGTGGTTATGTAAAAGAGTGCTTTCTTTCATTAGAAATAGATGCAAGACATTTGGAGGGCATGTGTCATGATTTCTGCAACTTAATCTCCAATTTTTATGAAAAACAAATGTGGCAGAATATTAATAACTTGTGAAATTTGGTGCAAACTATGTGAACAGTCATTGTACTGAAGCTTTTCAGTAGTGTTGAAAAAAATAAAAATAAATCAGCTTAGAAAAAAAGAGACAAAACTGAGAGGGAAAAGAAAAATGAGCCTGGCTGAAGTAAATAATAAAATGTATCAGAAGACATAAAAATAGAACAAAGTATGCCACACTCAAAGATGGAAAAATTAAATATCTTAAAGATAGCAAATATATCCCAATAAATCTTAGTAAAATTTTAGCATGATAATTTATAGAATCTAATAAACGGATCCTAATTTTTTAAAAGAGAAATGGAGAGATGATTTTGGAGGAGAGCCCCTCCCAGTTTTTGAGCCTGTTGATAAAGTATTGGTAATCAACTCAGAGGTGTGGCACAGTGGGTCAATCCAGATGGCCCAGAAAGAGACCTCTATGGATTTCACATTGGAATTTTCTACATTAGAGTGGACATTTTATGTTAGTGGGAAGAAACCAGACCCTTAGAAAATACAGAGCCTGTGATAACTGACTATTCACATGGAAGACAAAAATTAACTTAGATCTACGTCTTAGGCTATATGCAAAGTAAGGCCCAGGTAGATTTATTTTTGTAACAAATACGTGAAAAAGGCAAATATATATAAAAATAAAATAATGTAAAAAGCAAAACTTCCTAACTTTTAGATGAAAATATTGCAACAACATATCCTTATGGTTTTGGAGTAGGAAAGAATTTCTTAAATGAAAAGTACAAGTCATAAAGAAAACCACTGAAACATTTGAGTGCATCTTTTGAGGGGAGATGGAGTGATGTGCAATAAAGAAAATAAACAATAGCCAAACACTAGGAATAAATACTTGAAATACCAGCAGGGACCCAAAAAGCCTGGAATTTATTTATTAAAAATTATGTATTTATTCTTACATGTTTATATTTGTCACCTTCAAAGTACTCTCTGCTTGAAGCAGTACACCTATCAGGATGCTTTTCCACTGTTCAAAATAGTTTTTGAACTCAGTAATTTTGATTCCTTTTAGTGCTTCTGTTGTTTGTTTGTTTGTTTGTTTCACCTCTTCCACATTGCCAAACGTTTCCCTGTGAGGACTTTTTCATCTGTGAAAACAAAAAATGTTGCTCTGGGCAAGGTCGGGTGAATAGAGAGGATGGGGCCCCAGGGGACATGCTGTTTTTGGTAAAAAAACTGCTGAACACTCAGCATGGTGAGGGCAAATGTGGTTGTAAGTCACCCATCAATAAATGGGCAATTGTGGTAAAAGAATCTCAAAAAAAAAAAAAAAAAAATTCAATGAAGCTGAACGCAGCTTCTCACAATAATGCTAGCTAGTACACTGAAGCCAGTGTGTTCCTAGAACATTTACCAAGCGGGGAAGCCTGTACTACAAGGGGCCCACCCTCCAAAAGATTATTCCATTTTTTCCTCTCTGGAGGAGGGGAGAGAATAGAAATGGGAAGGAGCTTGATGGGTGTCTCTTATTGTATCTGTGTTATAGGCTATACTATGTGAGTCTGCAGGGCCAGTAGGACAAAATACTGTATTTGACAATCCCATATGCTTAAAATAGCAAAATTTCATAATTTAAATGTGTGTTGATATCAAGTGAATTAAAGTAAGTGCATGATTTCAAGAGTCTGGGAATGGCACATGGTGGAACACGGCAGGTAATTCTTCCAGGTTGATGCCCCCTCCCCAGGTCATCAGAATAATTGATAAATACCCCCAATACTATAGAAAGTGTGCACACAGCAGCACTTTCTTTTTCACTTGGAGATAAAGTTTCATCTATTGCTCTTGGTTTGCAGTGGGAGAAAGTACGAGAATGCCTTGTACCCCGGAAGGCAATATCTGAGTCACAGCATTGAGCAGTGGGTGCCGTCCATGCCCCACCCCTGCCCACCAACACTTGTTTTGACTGATCCCAACTCCAGTCAAGGAGAATTGTTGGGAAGCAAAGTTTTATGTTCACCACCATAAACCAATGTGACCTCAAGTTCATCTTCCAGAAACAATGAGCATCAACAGGGTCGAAATTTACTGCAAACAAATGTGCTTACTTTGGAGTGACCTGCCGGGAGTAGTGATGTCTGGCTATCTGTATGACTGCTCCGCTTGGACAAGGTCAGCTTTAGTGCCCTGAGCCAGCCTGACGGATCACCATGAGTGTGCAGTCAGTGGGCTTCAGTGCCTGGCACTGCTTTAGGGTCTCACCTTTAAATACTGGAGTCTGCTTCACCTCAATTCAGATGAGTGGGGAATTCGGTTCTCCAAACTTCAGTTTCCTTACCTGTAAAAAAGGCAATGGCGGTATAATTTCTCAGGGCTTATTGTTAAACTTAAGGGAAGATACATGTGAAGTACACAACACAGATCCCTGGTATGTGTTAAGTGCTAAATAATTGCATTGGTCTTGCTACTGTTGTGTTGCACATAAGACCATTTTTCCCAGAGAGAGCTGGGCTGTAGACTCATGACACAGCTTGCTGTCAGACCAGAGCAGCAGCTGACCATGGCCTTGGCAATGAAGTCTCCATATATGCACTGGACTTCAAGGGGAGGAGAAGGGACAGGATTCAGGACAGCTGAGTTGACCTTCCCATCCATTTCTGGGAATAGTAAGACCTGCTGAGCACATGGTCACTTCCTGGGGTATCTTGCCTTGTCCCTTTCTGAATAGGATACTTGCCTCAAGCTTCAGTCCTGGGAATTCACTCACTCATTCAACAAGTCACTTCATCTTTTATGTGCTAAGCACTATTCCACCTATTGGAATTTAGTGATGACCATAGAGAGATGTTTCCTGTACTTGTAAGACTTAGTGCTTAGCAGGGTATGTTTACTGGGGCTTCAGTGGCAAAGTAACAGAGGCTAAGTGGCTTGAGCAACAAAAGTTTATTGTATTATAGTTTTAGAAGACAGAAGTTGGAGATCATGGTGTCAGGAGGGTTGGTTCCTTCTGAGAGCTATGAAGGAAGAGTTTGTTCTAGGCCTCTCTCCTTTGAAAGGGTTTAGTCTTTTTGCCTCAGCATAACCATTAGAAAGCATTCAGACATTCTATTGCAGAACAAGCAGCAGCCTATCCCATCCCACCCTCAGCAAATCTCCATCAGATGCAAGACCAGGACAACCCAACCTTTCAATTCATGGTTTAATATAATAATCTCTATAAACTTTTAGGTACCTTGTCAAGGCCGAAGATCAAAGATCACCCTTTGGCTGGCCAAAGTCATAAAAGTAATAATAGGACCACCTTTGGTCAAGGAGTTTGTGAGTTGCAAATGTTTGAGTTTGTGAATTACAAATATCTAACAAGTCTCTTGCAGGAACTCCCCCCGCCCCAGGGTTAACCTAATCAGCCCTTTGTGACCTATGTGACAGGAATAGACCTCACCATGGCAACAATAGTGACTAACCTGCCCATCTGCCTGCTGTTTATCACCTGACATCAGTACCTGAGCTTGCCTGCCCCTTTGTGATGACAAGCAGACCACCACCCAATCACCTTAATGATCTTCCCCCATCAAGGGGAATGTTTAAAAGGACTCAACCACAAGCAACCAGCAGCCATTGCCTTGGTAGACTCTGATGTTGCCATGTGCTCTTTGAGCTATGGCTGTGGCCATGTTTCCTGGCTTTGGCCCCTCTCCCCCACCTTGGGGAGGTGAATCTTCTTTCTCCCTTCTCTCTCTAATTTACTTTTAAATAAACTTTTATTTCTTAACCTTTTTGTGTGTTGCAATTCTTTGCAATTGCTCAGATCTCTGGGTTACCAGTGTTGCACCTCCCCTCACCCTTCACCCTATCCAGACCCTAACATCCTTGACTTGCAGATATCTGTCATCATGTTCATTTGTGTTCTTCATGTATGTTTGCCTGTGTCCAAGTTTCACCTTTTTATAAGGACACTAGTCCTATTGGATTGAGGGTTACCCTAATGATCTCATCTTAACTTGATTGCCTCTTGAAAGACCTTATTTGTAAATAAGGTCACATTCTGAGTTACTTGGGATTAGGACTTCAGCATATAAATTTTGGAGAGCACAATTCAGCCTATAGCAGGGAGAAAGAAGAGTATACACACACGCATATATGTATATACACATATACACAGACACATACATATATATTTCAGAAATCTATCATTTTCTATCTATCACCAACTGTGATGAGCACTGCATAGCCAGAGAGAGTCTTGACATGTGAGTTTAACAGGCAGCATTGGTCTGGTCAGGCTGTTAGGAGATGCCCTTCCTGGGCTAGGGACACCTTTGGAGAGAGCTAAGAGAGAAGGAAGCATTCCAGGCAGAGGGACAGCAAGTACAAGTTTAAAAACGCTGGCATACAGAGTGATGTGAAAACTATGATGGCCCTTGATTTAATTATTGGGTATTTAATGTGGGCTTCTGACAGTGTCTGGTTTCTTCCCAGGATCTCTGGATAGCACAACACTGGAAGGCTGAATCGGGGTGGAGGATTGATCTTCTCAGTGCACTGACCAGCTCCTGGGCTTTGCATGGCCCAGGAACCATGGGATGGTTGGAAGGTCCATTTTTATCTGGGCATGGAGTGGTCCCTTGTCCCTTCCTGAGGAGTGGTGTTTGCCCTGTTGCAAGTTTACTACAGATTCAGTTCAAGGCTATATCCTCACAGCCATGACAAGAAAATCAGGGAAAGGCCGGATCTGGAAGGGGGGAATGTCTTCTTTGCACTCCTTGCACGTTGTCTTTGAAGCCTTCTGCTGTGCCTGCTTTGACTTGGCATGAAGACCCTTCAACACAGGAACCCTAGAAGCAGCCGCTGCACTGTGTACTCCATTGTTTCCAGGACAGTTCTGGGCAACCCTGATCTGCTTATGGTTCAGGTGATATCCTGTGGAGAGTGGCTTGCAGGAAGTTCATCAGGGCTGACTCAAATTCCTGTCAATGAACCATTTGGCAAGTGATACATCTTCTGTAGGTCTAGGATGATGATTTCTCTCAGAGGAGTCCCTTTGGTTGACCTGAGTATAAGAGCAAGCAGCATGGAAACCAGCTCAAGACAAGCAGATCAAAATGATAAACCCAGGGACAGGGCTCTACTGTCAGCATCAAGTCCACCTGAATAGTGAAAGCAGTCCAAGGCTTTGATTGTGGTACTTTGAGGAGGGGCTTGGTATTTTGTTTGGCAAGAGGTGTGGTAGGGGCAGTGGTGAATGGGTCGAAAAAGAAAGTCTTCATCAACCTTAACACGCTAAAGTAGCTAAAAACCTTTGGAATGAGCTCAGAAACTTGACATTGAAAACAGCCCATTTTACCAACAACAAATAGGCAGAGAGCCAAATAAGATGCATCATCCCATTCACAATAGCAACAAAAAATGAAATACATCAGCACCTTCCTAACCAGAGAAGTGAAAAACCTTTACAACGGAAATTAGGAAACACTGCCCAAATAAATCAAAGAGGATGCAAACAAATGGGAAAATATTCCATGCTCATGGACTAGAAGACTCAGCATTGTTAAGATGTCCATTCTATCCAAGGTAATTTGCAGTTAATGCAATATTCATTAAATTACCAGCATTATTCTTCTCTGAACTAGGAACGACAATACAGAAATTCATATGAAAATATAAATGACCATGAATAGCCCAAAGTGGGAGGTATCACACTTCCAGACTTTAAACTTCATGATAAGGCTACACTAATCAAAACAGCCTGGCACTGGCATAAGAACAAGCATATAGACCAGTGGAACAGGATAGAGATTCTGGAAGCAAAACCTCAATTTCTTAGTCAACTCATCTTTGACAAAGCCTCCTCTAACAACCATTGGGGAGAGAAGAACTTATTCAGTAAATGGTGCTGGGAAAACTGGCTGACTACATATGAAGATTGAAACAAGACCCCTACCTATCACCATACACAATAGTCAACTCTAAATGGATCAAAGAACTAAACGTAAATTCTCAAACTGTAAGACTTAGAAAATTCAGGAGACACCCTTGTGGAAATTGGAACTGGAAACCAATTCCTGGTCAAAGCCCCAAATGCCCATGCCATAAGATATAAGATAGATAAGTAGGACCTCATCACACTGAAAAGCTTCTGCAAAGCAAAATAAACCATCATGGGAGTGGGGAGACAGCCCAAAGAATGGGAAAAAAAATTTGTCAACTGTACATCTGGCAAAAGTCTAATATCTAGGATTTACAAGGAACTCAAATGTGCTGAAAAGAAAAAAAACCAAACAGCCCTATTAAAAAGTGGGCAAAAGAGATGAATAGATACTTCTCCAAAAAAGACATGAGCAGCCAACAGATACATGAAAAAATGCTCAGCCTCACTAATTATCAAGGAAATGCAAATTAAAACCACACTGAGGTACCACCTAACTCCAGTCAGGATGACCATCATCAATAACTCAAAAAACAATAGATGCTGGAGAAGATGCAGGGAAAAGGGAACACTTCTACACTGTCAGTGGGAGTGTAAACTAATAAAACCTCTGTGGAAAACACTGTGGCGATTCCTAAAAGACCTAAAAATTGACCTTCCATAAGATCTGGCAATCTCCCTTCTGGGAATATACCCAGAGAAACTCAAATCATTCTATAAAAAAGATAGCTGTACAATCATGTTTATTGCAGTACTATTTACAATAGCAAAAACATGGAACCAGTCATGTTGCCCATCGAAAGTGAACTGGATAAAAAAAAATGTGGTATATATACATGATGGAATATTAGGCAGCCATAAGGAACAAAAAATTATGACCTTCACAACAACTTGGATGGATTTAGAGTCTATAATACTAAGTGATCTATCACAGAAACAAAGAACTGAGTGCCGCATGTTCTCACCCATAAGTGGACCCTGAACAATTATCATAATACTATAAGAAAGGGATTGGCAGTAGTGGGACACTGCCAGGGATGTGGGGGAGCACACGTCATCAATAAGGTTACCTGATCTTGAACCAGGTGAAGTGGGGACCAAAGTGAGCCCCAAACTTTACCTGGACAATGACCATTTGTATACCACACTCTGAAGAAAAACAGCCCACTTTAGTTTTCAAGTAACAGCCCATGATGTCACCACGGCATTCCGAACATCTTCACGGTGGGGGATTCCTAGACTCTTGCTGTCAGAGGGTCTGAGTTGCACTCTGATTGTGTTGCATGTTAGTTGCATTTGTGAGTTGTACGTCACTGGATGTGTTCCTCCATCTCTGAGCCTCAGTGTTGCCATCTGTCAACACTGATGGTGGAATACAAAGATCCGGTTTTTTTGGTTGCTGTAAAGGTAAGAAATTAAAGCACCCAGCACTTGTCCTGATACCCAGTAGATGCTAACGGAATTGCCACTGGCATCAACAATTTGTTTGAATATAATACTAGCATAATATTTTTCTCCTTTGCTTATCCAAATATTGTTTTTGTCAAAATCAAAGCAATGCTGGGACTGAAAACAGACTGTTTGCTAGGATATTACCAGGTGAATCCTAGAAAACTCCAATTTCTTAAATGGCTGGGCATTTAAAGAGCCCTGACTTATGTGACTTTCCTCCTGGAACATGCCAAGGAGACTTTAATACCTCAAGGACTCACAACAGCTTTTCTGGATGACTTAAGGCATTTCCACAGTGCCATTCAGGATCCCACTTAGAAGTGTCCTTTATTCTAAAAGAAGATTCATATGCAGGGGCTACTGTGAGTCACATCTGTCACCGTGTCTTACATCTCAAGTGGAGGAAATGGGAAATCCTTTTAAAAAGCTGGTTCTAAAAACCTCTGACAGGTTCCCTCCTCCAGTCTGGCTTGAGCTCCCACGAGTATCTTCCTTCCCTTTCCTGATACCCCTGAAGGCTTTGAAATCAACAACTAAGCCACAGACTGCAGTGGAAATAAAGTACAGTTCTAATTTTCATATTTATTTGTAAAACTTTAAACATGTTTTCCTGCAGCCCTGCAGCAAGCTCCACTTTTCTCTAAAAAACTATTGGAAAATGACATTTTATTTTATTTTTTAAACTAGATTATGGATAACAAAACACGCAGAGAAAGGAGTAATTAAAATGCATATTGTAAAATTGAAATTTAAGTGTCAAGTTTTTATAGGTCTGTCAAATGCTTGACAATTAAAATAGCTATTTTAAAAATTTTAATGAGCCACAATAAGGGTAAAATGTGCATGAAGATTGCACATTTTCAAGACTGCACATTTTTAGCATAACATGTCCATTCTATATCATTACAATAATGTCCCATTTGCAAAATTCGCCATCTATTTTTAATTAAATTAGTGCGTGTCATTTATTATGGGCATTATATTTATTAATCTTTAATATTTAATTTAAGATGACTTATCTGAGTAAAAGACAACTTAGCATAACCAAGTTGACACCCTGGTGGTAATAGCTCTGTCTTTGTAACTGCAATAAATATGTTTCATCCCTTTATTTTCAGAGCTAAATCTTGAAACAGTTTAAACATATCTTTCCTCTTCTATTACAGGATATAGACAAACACGCTTCCTGATCTTCCAGCTTCTGTTGTTCCGAGTCCTGCTCTTCAGGCGATGTTTGAAACAACCATAATCTCTCAGTCTCATAACGTTTACTAATTTGCTAAATTCTTCCAGGACCAGCATTTTGGTTGATGTTAGTAAATACACCCTTTTCCTCCTCTTCCATTTTTGTGATTTACTGAAGATGCCACACAATTCTGTAACACTCTGTTGGATTGCATCCTTCCATTGCATCTGGTCAACCTGGTTCAGAGAAGGAGATGACTCAGTTAACGGGTTTTTCTGAATAGGGGAGGACACACCAGCATCCATCAAAATCAGTAACTTGTCTGCCCTTCGAATAGTTTAAAGCCCGTCTTATTTCTTAGAAATATATTTAGAATCCTGACATGGTTTCATTTAGGTGATAACGATAAGAAACATCCAGTAGTGGCTAGTAGGGTGATATGAGGGACCGTGTTTCCCTCTACTTCTTTATGGTTTCATCTGGTAAAACTGAGGAGGACATGGTGTGTGCGTGTCCATAGGTGCATACGTGTGTGCGTATGGGTGTGTGATCTGAAAGAAATGCAGATGCAGGGGTGTGTCACACTGGTAATGCGGATCATGCTCAGACGCCCCTGGGAGTGTGCCACAGAATGTCTGGGGCAGCCTGGGATCTAGCACCCCATTTTCCTCTGCCAGGGTCTCAGCAGTAATTGCGGCCAACTGCAGCTCTAAGGACAAACTTCTGCAGCATAAAAGTGGCACTTCACAGTACTGTAGAAGGAAATAACACTTGTTCAATGCATCTTGGTGAAAGAACAACACAAGCCATGAAGACCAAAAAACCGAAGATCTCATTTTCATGCAAATATTAAAGGGATTCAAAAATAAAACAGGGAGGGCAAGCCGGGAACACCCATGGATCAGTGTGAATTTTGCATGATCTGGGGGCATGCTCAGGCCCTGGGCCGTGCAACATTGAGGAGACCGTGACAAACCAAGAGAAGTCGGGACCTGGTGATAGCATCAGAGAGCAGTGGCTATTTCAGGGAGGACACACCAGACAAAGTAACCACCATTACACAAGTCAGAGGAATAGGAATTAGGAAAACAAAACAAATGGGGCCATTTTGTGCAAGGACAAATGGCTCTCCACATGTCAGCAGCCCCTGAGGGCGCCCTGCAAACCAGAGCTCAGAACCATAATTGATGTTCTTCATTATGGCCTTGTCATTAGGGGAAGTTAAATGATGTTCATACTCTGCTTAATTATGTTGTTCTCTGTAGGGCACATATGCTACACTTTATAAACTTTTCCGTACAAATGACTGTATATTGTTTAAGTTTCTGCAGCTCTCCAGAAACCTCAGCTGTCCAGAAACCTTATCTCTATGCCTTACCTCACTCCTCAGAGAGGACACACAAGTGAGACAACTTTGAAGCTTGATTCAAATTCGCTGGTCCCTTAAGATACATCATATACATGTGAAGAAACCACCAAAGGATAACAGGTTAATTTGAGCGAAACCTTCCCTTGGGGAGAGGGAGGACAACAGAACAATCCCCCACCCTTCCAATCTCTGTTGGTTCTAGTAGGACCAGGCCTTGTGGGCTCCCACCAGCCTCACTGGAGCCCTCATTCTGCTCCCATGGCAAGAAAGCTTCCAGAAAGCAGAATATGGATGCAGGAAGCGTTGGCTTCAGGGACAGCAGAGCTAAGAGAGAGCCCCTCTCTTCCCACCATGAAGTCTGGAGGATACTGGGCCTTGTAAGCCCCAGTTTTCTCATCTGCAAATGGGGACGATGCTTCTGCCCTCTCTGGGTGGCAGGTGTGTGTGGAGGATTCTTGTAATGACAGATATACACTGTGTATGATTGCCGGGACTTTGGTGACCTCATGGCAAGGAAGGGGGCTTTTCCCTCCTTCCTGGCATGGCTGGGAGCCCAGGTTGCAGGGGTGTGATGGGGCACTTGGCAGATGAACACTTATACTATGGGCTGCACTCTCGAGGAAGCTTCTCCTTGGGGCATGGCCACGGGGTGACTGAGCACACATCCTGAAGAGGGCTGGCAATGTGGAGTCAGAAGAACTTGGCTGACTCTACTTCCTAGATGCAATCTTGGGCAATGTCATAGAGATATTTAAATGCCACCTGATGCCCTTTGGCCTCTTCTTTTTTAGTGGTAAAGTCCAGATTTCATTTGGGGTGGCAATGTGCCCAGGTAACAGGTGATTTTCTGCAGCTAGGTGCTGCCTTATTTGAGCAAACAAAATATAAGCAGAAATGTTATGAGAGATTCATGGGAAGGCTGATAAAGATGGTTGACCCAGTTGGTAGATGTATCTGTGTTTTCCCTCTTCTTGCTGGTTAGAATGTAGACACAAAGATTGGCACTCAGGCTGCCACGAGGTGAGTATGAGATGGGAACCAGGTGCTAAGGATGACAGCAGAAAGATAAAAAGAACTTGGGTCCTGGATGGCTTTGTGAAACTGTCACACCAGCCCTGGACTGCCCCTTTCTGAACTTCGATGAGATTAAAAGTCACCAATGTTATGGATTTTCTTTTCACTACAGCTAAACCCAATCCTGACTAATACAACACATCCCTGGATCTGTGGCCTTTTCTATTTTCTCTGTTATCGGAAGTAGGCAGGGAAGGGATTTGCAGGCAGAGTTGTGGATACTGGAGGTCCCAGCAGGCACGCCCAGCAGTGGTAGCAACAGGGTTGGAGAGTTGGGCAAGAGAGCTCAGGGACACAACAAGTTTGAACAGGAGGCACCTGGGAAGAAGATACTGGGAAGCAGAACAAACAAACAAAAAAATTGAAGGTGGGGAAGTGGGCTTCTGGCAGCTTTCTGAATGGGCTAGGGACTCCCTAGGCATGTGTGTCCAGGACTTGGGAGGATTCTTCTCACATGCTTAGTTCTTGAGCAGGGAGGCAGTTCTGGTTCTTGCATCCATGTCAAAAAAGCAGATAATTTTTCTTTCCCTTTCCATTGACACAAAGCAGTCACACTTGCACGAGCTCAGTTAAGCCTCAAGTCACCCTGTTAAAGTGGGACCGAGAGGGGCAAGTGTTCAGTTCAAGGTCACAGAGCTCATAAGTAAAGCACGAGACTTCTGCTCTGAACCCAGTGCTCTTTCCTGTCTTCCCCAGCGGCTTCATTAATTCACAAGGGCTTGGCTCCGCAGGGACTTTCCACTGGAGAGAGCCAGCAGGTGCCATGAGAAATCATTTTCTATGACTCACCTGACTTCACACACAAGAAAAGCACACACTTTCTAAGGTTCCCAAGCGCCTTCACCAGAGATGGAGAGTGTCCCGCTATACTTGGGGCCAGCACGCGTGGATGGGTGGTCCAGTCCTTTTCTTCTTGACACTTGGTGCCATCTGCAAAGATGTCAGCAGATGACCTAGGGGACATGCAGTGGCAGGGAGGGCTGGGACTTTGGCGGTGTCCTCACACCAGCCAGGGAACCTGGTGGCAGAGGGGTGTTCCTCTTCTTCTCAGAGAAATTGCAACAGAGGGTCTCCTTGTTGGTGAATCAGAATTTAGGAAGATAACCTGGCTGTCACCAGGTGGTGTTCAAGAGCACAGGTTTGAAGTTCAGGATGCGATTGGGATCCCTCTAGGAGAAGGAAGTGAGGAAAGAAGCATTGGGCAACAGCTCAAGTTGGAGTTTCTTCAATCATCACCCTCAAGGTGTGATGCACGGGAGACAGGTGTATGGAGCTTGAACCCAAGCTCTGCCTTCATAGAGGGGGCCTTTTGAATGGGGGTGGTCTGCCAGGAAGCAGCAGCTTGGCCAAGCATGTGCCACCAGAAGGGACAGGCAGGCCTTGAGGGCTGGACACCTGGCCTGGCCTGGGAAAGACTTCCTGGAGGAAGTATCATTTAAAACAAGACTGGAAGACGGGGAGTTTGGCCAGGTGAAGTGGGAATTCAGGACTCAAGACCTCATTTACTTCCCTGCCCAGTCCTCCCTGCCAAGCTTCAGACTGCTCAATCCGGATGCCCAAGGGCAGAACCTCACCCCCTGTTCTCTCCATCACAGGTGGTGGCCTGCCATGCTCCCAGCCTATGCGGCTTCAATCTGGCCCAACACCTGCTCCCTGTGTGGCCTTGGAGGTGACGTCTTCTGTGCATCTCTGCCTGCACATCTTGAAACAGGGAAAGATAAGCCTAGCTTCATGGGGTTGTGGTGGGGAATAAGAGGTCTGTGGCACAGATGCATAGCTTGTGGGGCTGTTGCTGTGTCTGTTCCCATCACCATTAATGTTGTCACAAGCAGCCTCCTCATCTGTGAGCCTGGTGCCATGCATGTTCTTGCAGAGAGGGCACTCGGCACAAATCTGATGGGACCAGGAGAATGTGTCAGCTGGCTCAAGGTTTCAGCCTGGGCCTCCCAATGTCTCTGTGAGGTCATTGCTTTCTCTCAAGCTCCTGGGAGGATGTTTGTGACATGTGCCATGAGCCTCCAGAACCCACTCACCAGCAGGTGGCTGGAGCAGGACCTTCTGGGTGTCCATGGACTCCTCTGGGCCATGGGGATGGGTGTGGAATGCTGGGAAGGTTGTGATCCCAGCTGAGAGGGTCCTGCAAGATCACACTGCCTTCTTCAGTTACAGAGGTGGTGGCAGACCCAAAGAGCAGCCCAGGCACCATCCTGTAGTTGCCTCCTCACCCAGAGGACGTGGTTCGTTTGTTCTTCCAATCCTGGCCCTGGTGGGAGTGCTCCCCAAAGCAGCAGGGCCGTAAGATCCATGTAAGCTGCTCAAACCCCTGGGCCCCTGCATCTGCCAACTCCCTTCCCTGGGACCATCTGGCCCAGAATAGCCCTGTGTGTGAGAGTCTTGGCGGCAGGACTTGCCAATATAGATGGCAGTCAACACTGACTCCATTCCTGCCTTCACTTTTTCCAAGGAGAGTGAGATATCCTGTTTTTTTCCCTGCGATTTTCTTCCACTCTAATTTTATGAAAAGCCCATGGCACAGCGGCCCTCCTTCCAAACAAGGGTGCTCTGTTCTTGGGGCTCTGTGATTAGCCACAGTGTCACAGGACCTCATCTTGACTCTGTTGGGACCCTGCTGTCATTTCAGCCTCCAAGGAGGGAGCAGGGCTCCTAGAGGCACTTCCCACCCTCTCATCTCCCTAGATTGTCCCAAGAAAGGCAGGGACGGCCTCAAAGAGGAGAAGAACCTGTGTAGAAGAGCCTGACATCGACCTTGCCCCTCTGAGGCCCAGGGGAGTGGGACAGACAGCTCTCGGGTGATTTCATGGGAGCCCCTTCCTCACCTGCGGCTAGGAAAAAAACAGGACATGAGGTTGCCATGTTGTGGCCTACCAGAAGGTTTGTAAGAAATGGCCCTCAACGCACAGCTGGCCTTCGGGATGGTGCCTGGAGTGGCAGTTAGCTTGGGTGAGCACTGACATTGGCATTTTAGTGGGTTAAGAAATGAAAATCGCCAACAGACACATGAAGAAGTGCTCAGCCTCACTCATCATCAGAGAAATGCAAATCAAAACCACACTGAGATACCACCCAATCCCTGTAAGAATGGCCGTCATTAATAAAACAAATAACAGATGCTAGCGAAGATGTGGAGAAAAAGGAATGCTTCTACACTGCTGGTGGAATGCAGACTAGTGCAACCTCTTTGGAAGACAGTGTGGTGATTTCTGAAAGAACTAGAAATTGACCTTCCATATGACCCAGCAATTCCCCTATTGGGAATATACCCGGAGGAGCTCAAATTAGTCCAGCCGGGCTCAGTGGCTCAGTCTGTAATCCCGTGCCTTGGGAGGCTGAGGTGAGTGGATTGCCTGAGGCCATGGGTTCGAGACCCACCTGGGCAACTTGGTGAGACCTCATCTCTATAATAAAAAATCAAAAAATTTGCCGGGTGTGGTAGCGCCTGCCTGTAGTTCCAGCTACTTGGAAGGCTGAGGCAGAAGGATCGCTGGAGCCCAGCAGGTCGAGGCTGCAGTGGCTGGGAGCGGCCACTGCACTCCAGTCTGGGCGACAGAGTGAGACTCCAACTTAAAAAAAAAAATTATTCCACAACAAAGATACCTGCACACGTATGTTTGTTGCAGCTCTATTCACAATAGCAAAAAAAATGTAACCAACCATTTTACCCATCAAGACTGGACTGGATAAAAAAAGTGGTACATATACACAATGGAATATTATGCAACCATAAAGAAGGACAAATAATATGGACTTTGCAGCAACTTGGATGGATTTGGAGTCGATCATACTCAGTGATTTATCACAGAAACAAAGAACTGAGTTCCATATGTTCTCACTCATAAGCTGACCTTGAACAATTATAATGCTGTAAGAAAGTGACTGGCAGTAGTGGGAAACTGTCAGGGGAGGAGGTGTTGGATTGGCAGTTGAGGGAAACTGCTAGGGAAGGGAGCGGCATACCTCATCAACAAGGGTGCCTTTATGATCAATGTTTATATACCTAGCCCTGAATTGTACTCCATATATTTATAATAAAAAATAAATAAAAATTAAAAAAGCATATGCTAAGAACTAAATGTTTGAAAGAATTTTTGGACTAAGAAACAAAAAATAAATCAAAAATCAACATTCTAAAGAAAGCCAATGTGAGGTATTACATTCATTATAGTGAAAATAGTGTCTTCTCAAGCATACTCTTTGGCTATAAAACACTGTCAAAAATAAATCTCAAATTTTTCCTAAACTGTACAATAATCGCAAGCTTTCTGAAATATCCAGCAAGACCACAGTTTTATACAAAATATTGTTTTCATTTTATGGAGCAAATTTTGTGAGGTGGAATTACAATTTGCAAATGATAAAATAATATTTCAAGACAGAAGGATTTCAAAAATCTTACTCTGTTTAGAAAATAAACAAAATAAACAAGTATCCTACACATTTCAGGCTAACAGATAATTATAATTTGTAGGAATAATTTATTTACTAACTGCGTTAAAGGTGCAGTCAGTCCTTACTCTGCGTCACATAAAGTAACTGAAACCCCTACATGGAGTGACTGTGCCCTTGTGCACTGTTGTGACACACATATGTTTCTATTATCATGGGATCATATAAAATAAGGACTATCTGTATTCTATATACAGTGTTCTGAAGAAAAAAAGCATTTTGAATACAAAGTTTAGCCTAAGTTTTTTGTGCTTTTGTTCTTTTTCCCAAAGGTCACAGGTTTTGTTTTTGTTTTTGTTGTTGCTTTAGAGATAGGGTCTCGCCCATTTGCCCAGGTTTGTCTCAAACCCGTGGGCTCAGAAAATCCTCTCACCTTGGCCTCCCAAAGTGCTGGGATTATAGGCATGAGCCACCACATCCGGCAAGACAATAGTTTTATAAAAAATATTGTTTTCATTTTACTAAGAGTTTTGTATCCCTGATTTCAGGTGGATGAAGAAAGTGCTATGTTTGAATTAATTTTAAAAACTCAAATTCCTTCAAAGAAATAGTAAATAATTACTAGATAATAAATATACTCTGTCACAATGTTATCTAACTGGCTTTCTGTTTTCTTGAGCAAGTAAGAATATTCCATCATTAACACAGTAAAAATTCCAATCCAAATAAATTTTGGCTTTGTTTATTTTGAAGGTATGCTGCTTAAAAGTAAATGGATATTTCCAACGTAATTTTAGGTTTATTTTCAAAAGGCACATTGCCCTGCATATAGTAGGTTTAATAAATCCCAAATCAATAAATTAGGTGTCTGAAAATAGTTATCTCTGTAAACAATGTGCTTAGCCAATCTTTTTTCTTCACTAAAAAGCCTTAGGTGTCCAACCTGTCATTTAATAATTTTAAGTTAATAAACCTAGAGTTTTGGCTTTATGAAAAATGCCTGTCTTCCTAGTGGAGTGGAGCTAATGTAAACACAGCATATTTTGTTATAAGATGAAACAGCAATACTATATGGCATATGACAATTAAGTTCACAAACTCATCCTAGAAAAAAGTGCTACATATCTCATTACTGAATGTCATTACTGCAGTCACCTTCAGAAAACTCAGATTGAGAAGCTATGCACCGACATCAGTGCCTAGTCCACCTGTTATAGCAATTTGAAACTTTTTTTTCTAGAATGGCTATCAGAGCTGTTGTCATATTACCCTTAATGTCCTGAATGTTATCAAAACGTCTTCCTCTCAATATTTTCTTTATCTTCAAATAAAGAAAAAGGTCATTAGGTGCCATATCAGGAGAGTAGAGAGGGTGTTCCAATGCAGTTATTTGTTTACTGGTAAAAACCTCCCTCACAGACAGTGCTGTGTGAGCTGATGCTTGTTGTGATTCAAGAGCTTCTTTGGGACTATTTTTGCACACACCTTTCTCATGCCAAGATTTTCAGTTAAGGTTTTCCTCTTTCTCTATTGATGTTTACTTGGTCTTCTATGCTTCTCACAGTCAACTGATGATTTTGACACACAATTTGATGGACTTTTGCAATATTTTCATCAGTTCTGCTTGTTACTGTCCTGACCTTTCTTCATCAGT
>CAUYQG010012270.1:0-11518 GCA_963574415.1 Tarsius wallacei | reverse complement strand
TAAGAATGAGAAGTTGACCGGGTGCAGCGACTCATGCCTGTAATCGCAGCACTTTGGGAGGCTGAGGTGAGAGGATTGCCTGGGCCCACGGGTTTGAGACCAGCCTGGGCAACTTGGCAAGACGTTATCTCTACAATAAATTAAAAAATTACTTGGGCGTGATGGCGCACACCTGGAGTCCCAGCTACTTGGAAGGCTGAGGCTGTGGTAGCCATGATTGCACCACTGCGCTACAGCCTGGGTGACAGAGTGAGACTCTGACTCAAAAACAATACACAAATAATAAAAATAAAAATGAGAAATTGTCTTATCTGAGTTTCTGAAGATAATTGGGCTGTGTTGTCTTGGGCCTGCTCAGGATTTTGACGTCTGAGGTAAGAGCTGGATTTAAAAAGCCAATCCAAGCCAAACACCTGGCGCTATTAACACTGATATTCCATCAGATCTATTTGCTTGATAGAGAAACTAGGGGTGGAATTGCCAGGGTCCCTATATGCTCAGCCTGGTGAGAGGTAAGATACTTCTTAAATATCCTTGCATCCTGACATACCTCAGGAGATCAGAAGACAAACAAAAATTCCCTGAATACCAGGAGATGTGGTGGTTTGGCGTTGAACAGAAGCCGCTTTGGGAGTTAAGATAGGTTGCAGCAGTGTAGCAGGAGAGGTCATGTCCGTGCCATATTTTTAAAAACGTGTGCTTCATACCAAATACATAGGACACCCCCGCCCCCCGCCTTTTTAAGAGATGAGGTCTTGCTGTGTTGCCCAGGCTGGCCTCAAACTCCTGGGCTCAAGCGATCCTCTCTCCTCGTCCTCCCGAGTAGCTGGGATAACCAGAGCACCTCTCCACCTGCCAGAATCCCTTTTTGATGAGGATGGATTTAGTAGCAGATGGACAGGTTTTGGGTTTGTTTGTTTCACCCCAAACCAAATGTCCCCTTCCCCTTTCGCCCATTTGTTTTTGCCTTCCTGACTCCCTCTTAAGGGCCCCACACATTGATTTTAATTTTCAACACTTAGCACCTGACTTAGTGATCTAAGATCCCTGACTCAGAAAACAGGAAAGGTCAGTCTGCCTAACACCTCACCCAGCGTCCTGGGATGAGCATCCAAAACAAACAGATCAGAGATGGGATGGAGACTCCCAAGATTCCCATGTGTGAGAAAGCCCGAGAGAAACGTCGGGCGTTTCTCAAGCTCACTGACATCACTGAAGTTCACGATCCAAGGTTCTACTCCACAGAGGCTGGGGCTGGATTCCACAGGAAAAGTGAAGCTGGTGGACTAAGAAGAGTGGTGGGGGGAAGGTGTGGAGGAAGAGGAGATCTTTCTGCTCATCAAAGGAGAAACCAAATAAAATGAATTAAGTCCAAGAAAAATACAACTCTATTGTTTTGGGGGCATAAGATGCTGGCTGGGAGGCTTCATTGAGTAATCTGAGTCACACCCTTTCTCTGTGGGACTGAAGGAATGTTGACTGTTTCCCTGGAGCCCAGGTGGGAGGTGGGCAGACAAGTCTATGGAGATGAGAATTTCTTGGCGCAGTAGCTCTCCGAACATCCCCACGGCAGCTGGGATGGCTGGGACCCAAAGAAGCAGGATGTGGTGCTGAGTTGAGCCCGAGGAGAGCAGCCATGGCAGGGGCTGGGGAGAGGAGACAAGGTGGCGGGAACCTAGAAATCAGGGAGAAGTGACCCCGCTCTCATTTTCCTCTTCTGAACAGGGGCTTCTGTGTCCTTAAGAGCCCCTTGGCTCCCTTTCATTAAGCCACAGGGCGGGTACCCAGGGAGAGGTGGCGTGTCTGGGTCTGGGCTGTGATGGAAAGCAGGAAGCACCAGTCATTTCACAAGAAGGCCTGACAGCGGAGAGAGAGCCAGCGAAAACTGGCAGACCCCCAAGGTGGGGTAGAAAGCCTGGCCCAGCCTGAAGACCTCTTGGCTTCACATAGTTCTGTGGGTTGGTTCAAACACAGGGCAGTCCACCAAACTGTGCTGCCAGCCCACCTGAAACATGCCTTTCTCTTCATGTCTCCTGCTGGTGGTGGACTCGTGCAGCCCAAGGAGGGATTAATGTGACCAGATATCCCTGCAGGACTGGCCACCCCAGGAGCGAGTCCGTGACTCTAATTCCTGAGAATGTTTGTAGGTTCTTGGTGGACACTGCCAGCTCATCCTTGGGATTTTAGCAAGAATCCTGTTTCTGTAGACATAGCTCTGGGATCGTCCGTAACTATGGTTTTGGAGCGGGGGAGAGTTTCACGACTGGTGGTCGATCTCTTCTGCGGGTTTTTGTCCCTTTCTTCAGTGGAGGATTTTCTCCCCCCAAACTCCAACTTCTTTAATGGTTGATGACGGAGACTCAGGATACACTCCTTCTTTTGCATCCTGGATATGAAACTTACTGGATTCATCAACAGTGTCCTGTCTTATTGTATTTGAACCTTCATGCCTAAGAGAAGCAATGTCATTAAGGTGTTTTCAGGTTTTCTTCCAAAACACTTGTTCTGCAGTTGGATGTGTTTTAGTTCCCAGGTCTCTGGACTTATGCTAATGGGAATAATTACTGATCTAATGTGCAGCAGCATCTTGAATGTAAAACTCCTGGGTGTTCTCGCTCTCTCTTAATTGAATGGGTCTGTGACTTGAGACAATCGATGACATCTCTGGGCTTCAGTTCTGTCTCTTACTCCAGTGAAGTTCTTCATCAAAATCCAGTGTCTGCTCAGTCTCTCTTTTGCCTTTCCCGAGATCAGGAGACTTACCTTATAGATCTTTGACGTGTTCCTCTGTGCAGGAGTCTGGTTAGAGTGAGTCTGGGGGAGCTTAGGGTGAGGAAAAGATTGAAAGCAGTCAGGAACCTGTTGGGCCAAAAGATGTTCGTCCATTCGCTTTTAAGAAAAGCCATGCCTTACTCTGGACGGGGAAGAGCTAATGTCTAGGGGGCACCAGCCCCAGAATCTTTAGGGTTGAGGATTTGTATGGCAGCCACGATGGAAAATATCTTTGAGCTGACCAGAAGAAGGATGAACCAGCCTGGAAATATTTCCACAACGCCAATAGCCATGTTTACAGTAGAGCATATGGATAGAGTTTAGGTTTGATACATTTCCATCACTTTTTAAAAAAGATGATCCAGCCAATAAAAGATACACCTTAATGAGTGCTAGTGTCTGAATTCTGTGTATCTGGCCTGCCATAGAAGTACTAACTCTGTTTCCCATTTCCTTACCACAGTCATGCCATCCAGTGCTCTGAATGACAAATCTCAGTGCTTTGCAGAAGAGTCTTTGCCTGTTACGGAGAAAATTGCTTTCCAAGGCCAGGTGTGTGGTTCATGCCTGTGATCACAGCACATTAGGAAGCCGAGGCAGGAGGATTGCAAGCCCAGGAGTTCAAGACCTGCCTGAGCAACTTAGTGAGACCTCGTCTCTACAAAAAATCAGAAAATTAGCTGGGTATGGTGGCATGTGTCTGTAGTCCCAGCTACTTGGGAGGCTGAGGGGGAAGGACCAACAGAGCCTAGGAGGTCGAGGCTGCGGTGAGCCCTGACCATGCCACTGCACTCCATCCTGGGCAACAGAGGGAGACCTCAACTAAAAAAAATGCTTTCCAATTAGACCCTTGGTTCAGTGGTGCTGCTTTTAGTGCTAAGTCAGTAGTAATGACCTCTGAGGTTAGAATGGAGTATAGGAGGCCAGGAAAATGAGAAGCACTTATGATTGGCTGTGTTCTCAGTTGTAATTGCTGACTGGGTGCCCTCTGTAAACACACTGCTACTGCTGATAATAATAATAATCCTTGAATTATTTGTTGGAAAGCCACAATGAGTAAAAGCTTTGTGCTGAGTGTGCCACGAACATGGGTGTGTGGTGTTTCAAACGCACCATAGGCATCAGACTTTGGTTTCCAGCCTGATTTTCTACAAGGGGGAAAATGACACGAGTGCCTCCTTCTGAGGTCACTGTGAGGATCAGAGTCCATGGGTGTCATGTGAAAGGGTTCCTGGCATCCAATTAGCACTCACTACAGGTTAGTTGGATTTAACTCTTACGTGCGTAATACATCGAAGACAAACTCAGGCTCAGAGCAGTCAAGACGCACACCCAGGGTCACGTAGCTAGGAAGTGAAGGGACTGAGACAGAACCCGGGCCTGTCCGTAACTGAAGCCTGGGATCTCCTCAGCTCGGAAAGAAGACCGAGAGAGGAGCTAGCTTGCAACTTGAGCATGGGGTACTGACCTCCCATCTCACAGGTTTCCCGTGACAGATATCTTTAAAAATGTTACTTGAAGTAAAGGATAAGAATTCAAGAGCCATGCATGAAAGAATAATAACTTAAAAATATATCTCATGGGTGGTTACTGGGTGATTCCTTCAAATTTTCTGAAGATTTGAAAAATTTCATAATAAAATGTTGGAAAAAATGTCCAGTGCAGTGGAAGCAAGAGGGGGCATGCCTGGAAGGCAAGAGGGCCTTTGCCCAGTTACCCAAACTCAACTTTCAGAACTTTCTAGAAGAAAGGAGGCATAGCAGTGGCCGGAAGCTCTAAGCCCCTGTCCTGGGGGCTGGCCCCTGAGAGTTGCTTGGCCTGAGTCAGATCCCACCCACCCTAGGTGAAAGGTAGGTCTAAGGAACAAAAAGCCTTTTTTTCTCAAAGCCTTTCTGATCTCCATTTGACATAATGTAGAGTTATGTGTCTGCTGTGGGGTTGGCAGGAGCCCGAATGTGATATGTTGATAATACATGGAGTCTTGCATGCAAACTTTGTTTATACGCTGGGCCCTCCCTCCAAGTCCAGAGGCAGGTAGCTGACTGCACGGCCACCATCAGAGCCTGGAAGAATCGGTATTTTATGGCCACTCGTGTTTATTTTGACTAGCTATGTTAGTCATTGTGAATGTGGTTAAAGCAAGGCACCGTAAAGAAAACGGAGACAGCATTCTTTGATAGAGAAGCAACTGCATTTCCACATGTGTCTTCCTGGTCAGGTGGAGAAGGGGCCACCCATGGTCAGAAAGGAGACGGGGCCCCTGCTTTGAATCTTTAGCTGCTTTCATAAGTATTTTGTTCCAATGTGAAGGCCATTTAAGTACTCAACCAAGTTCTATGTCAAAGCTGTTGGCAGAGCTGAGAACTGGCATTCCATCTTCAAGGGATGGCAGAGAGATGCGTTTCAGTCTGTCACCTCCACGCCATCGGGTCTGAGTGGGGAAAGAGTTCAGCCCTTCTCAAGAAGACTTCACTGGCCCAGCCAAGAGGGAGCTCAGGCCTCAGGTTGGGGCAGGTTCCCATGAAGCAGCCAAATGTTTGCAAAACAAGCACCCGACGAGGAGGCTCAGTCTGCTGAGACATCCCGAGGTTGCGACAGTCTTGGAAGACTTCAGAGTGAGCTGATGGAAGAACCCCGGGGAGTCAAGGCTGGAAGACAGCAGCCTGGGCAGAGCCAGGGTCCCCTCTGCTCTCTGCCTGAAACACGGTGTGCCGAGCAAGGAAGGCTAACCGGCTGGGATAATTGTCCGGTGTTTATATTGGGAAAGGGATACTACACTTCCAGGATAATTCCCCACAGCCTCCTTTTGGGCTAAGATTTCCAATTGGGCTAGAATCCTGAAGAGAAATCAGGGGCTGATTACCTGGCCCACTGGGCTGCAATCACACCTTTCAATACTAATTATCTGCTCCTTGAGTTCAATGACATCGAGCACCCAGGCTCTGGCTGGGGCGGACCTTGCTCAGTGGTTTGCATCACTGGCTCAAGACAATGATTCGAACGGACAAAGTACCCGCACCGTGCCTTGATAAGCAGGAAATGAACGCTTGTTTCCAAATACGATTGAGAAATGTGATCAGCTTCTTGTTCGGCATGTGTCTTTGGGTAACCAACCTGATAACACTAATGTGGAAATAATATGTTAGCAGACACCAGAGATGGAGCCTTGTTTTTTAGATGACACCCCCTCCCTGCTACTTTCTGTATCTTAAGCAAAGGTAAAAGTAAAGGGAATATCTGTCCCCCCGACCACGAAAGTATTCTAACTTGAATGCTTCTTTGTGGGGCTTTGGAGAAAGGGTTACCAATGTCACACAAGATACCTTTTCAGTGTTGGGATTTGCTCATGCCCGTGGCTTTTTCTAAATGCCTGTCCCTATTCTCAGCCTTCTGGGACTTCTTCCCTCAGGAAGTCCTCCTCCGCTGAGTAGAATAAAAATTTTGCTTCTACTCGGACGCAACATAATGGAGGTTCTTGAGTAACCTACACAGCATTGGTACAGATTGATTCCAGTGGTGTGTTACTTGGTGAAGAGGACGCATTCTGTTTGGCAGCTCCTGGAGGAGTGAGCTGTGGGCTGGGTGAAGAGAGAGGGAGAATACAAGCCAGTATCTGGCTTGGAGCTGCTTGTGTTGGCTCTCGTCTTGACAGATCATTTCTAGTGAAGGGATACTGGGGATGGGTAGCAAGCCTTCATGGGCTTCTACCTTTAGGGAATGTCACTTTCAAATCCTGACTTCTTGATCATAAATTAGAACAGCTCAGTGTTCTAATTTATGATATAAATTATAAAATTATATAAATTGTGTCCCCTGAAAGATGTCGAGTCCTAGCTTTCAGGACCTCATAACGGGATCTTATTTGGAACTAGGGTCATTGCAGATGTCATGAGTTCAGGTGAGGCCATATTGGAGTAAGATGGGCTCCTACTCTGATGGGCTATGTCCGTATAAAAAAGGGAAAATTTAGACACAGTCATTTACAGAGGGATGATGTTGTGAAGGCACTAAAGGAACACCTTGAGAAGATGAGGGACTGGAATGGAGCATCCACAGCCAAGGGACACCTGAGGTTACCAGAAGCCGGGAGAGAGGCATGGAACAGATCCTTCCTGGAGCCTTCTGAGGGAGCATGGCCCTGCTCACACCTTGATGTCAGACTTCTAGCCATCTAAGCTGTGAGAAAATACATTTCTGTTATTTTAACACACCCCCCCACCCCAGTTTGTGGTTCTTTGTTATGGAAACCCTAGGAAATGAGTACCACTTGCTTCCACAGACCCAAAGCATTTGGAAGGAATAGTGGTATCAGCCTCCCCAAGCCTAACAACACATGTGTCCTTCCACTGGACTATCTGGGCGGTGGGGGAGGGGTGCTCTCAGGATCCCTGATCGGTTACCACTGGAGTCTTGGACGTTCCAGGCCTACCTTGGAGGTGGCTGAGTGTCGGGGGCAAAATCAACTATATGAACTATATGTACGCCTCTGCCCACAATACTAAAAAGGGTCGGGATGTAATTGAGACAGCTGTTTGGTAGATGGCCTTCCACCCTAGAGTCCTACTTCAACCTCTTGGCTTCTCTCTCTTCACCCTTAAAGGGCAGGGAAGACAAAACGGCTTAAGAACAGAGGCTTACGTAAAAGGCAAACGTCAAAGCCAAAGGCAGTTCTAACGGATTTTCTTACCTACGCGTCCAATCTCAGGGCCCTTTGAGATAGATTAAAATGGTTTCTTTTAGTACTTCTCCCAATATAGCTGAAACCTAGGGGGAAATAGGGACACTCTGGGCTGACAACAGCGCATGGACTTCACCTTCATTTCTTTGCTGCTACCCTGAGGATCTCAAAGTCCACAATTCTCAGTATAAGTGTGATTCTTTGTCTACTTGGCTCCTGCTCTCAATGGGAAAGACCACCAGGGAGGAGATTCCTTTTGCACTGCCCTTACTTGGTGCCGTGATGGTGAGTAAAACCACTGGACCATAGAGTATAAGGACCTTCAGAGGTCAATATTAAATCTTCCTTATTTTTACTTGAGAATGCTGAGACCCAAAGAGGAACTAGAACTTGCTCATGACATTCTTGCCTTGGGGACACCGGGCTTCACATCCATGTATTCTGAACCTTACTCGTTTCAAAACATGGCTTCCTTCCTTCCTCTTCGCTGCAAGTTTCTGGGTTTGCTCCACAACGTGACAATTCCTTAGTGCTCCCTCTTCCCCAGACTCCCACCCTTCTGCCATCAGACCACCTATGGTTGCCCTCCGTTTCTTCATGCAGCCTACCTACTCTCACTGGACTACTTTTATCAAGAAGGGGAGAAGAATTGTTGTTGTTGAATGCTCACCCTTTGCCCTGCATCATGTTGAGCGCTTTCCCAGTGTTAGCAGAAGAGAAGACTGCAGCTCACAGAAGTCAAAGGCAAAACTCAAGGTCACGCAGCTATGAGAAAGTGAAGATGGAATCCACACTTCTCTGGGGAAGCTCTTTCTCCAACTGGAGAAGGGGGACCACACCCACCGTGCCTTGCTTGGGTGTAGCAAAGGAAGGGTGAAAATGGCACCTTCTTGCTATCGTTCCATTCTCGGACACGTCCACCCAGCTCAACTGTTTGTTTCCACATCAACAAGGATGTTGTAACTTAAAAGGAGCAATGCCTGCTATCTGGAAAAGAGGCGATTTGTTTTTTCCTGCTCGGAGCCTTTCCAGCATAAATAGCACACTTTATGGTGGCAGCACACATAGAGTCCTCCATCTCACGCTTAGAGGCCCAGCATCAGAATCAAAGCAGATCAACAAATATTTGGTGGGCGCCCATGATGCCCAGGGTGAGAGGAGTGATGTGTAAGCTCCTCTATTTGAGTTGGTTACTAGCCTCGAAGGGGATGACTCAGGTGCTGCTCAGCAAGTCAACAGGCCAAAAATAAGGTTTCTGTGAGGAAATCAGTCACTGGCCACCCTCCGGCCACCTCCAGGCTTTTCTTGTCACGTCTCTGCACTCCTGGCCTCGTCCTGTTTCTGAGCCGCTGCCACATCCTGTTCACTCATTTTGGTGCCTTGGCTGAGATTTTGTCCCACCTCCTAACATGGCCCGGATGATGCTGTGGAAAGACTGGGAGTCTGGACTCCTGACTTCCTGGCCCTCTAGCACAGGGAGCCGGTGATGGGGCTGGGGAACACTGGGCCCCATTTTCTGCATTTGTAAATAAGCGGGCTATGTTTAATAATGCAACAATTCCCTCTTCCAGTTCTAAAACCTTATAATTTTTTGATGCTACTTCCTGTTCAATTACTCTCTTTGAGACCTTAGCCAGAACTCTTTCTTTTAATTTTCCCTAACTAATTTTCACTCATTCTGACCTTCAAAGCACTTAACCAGATAGTTCTTGTAGACGATTTGATGCTATTTACATAGGTTTCTGGGATAGTTTCAGAAGTGTATGTTTTGTGTCCTGAGCAACATTAGCTATCCAGTGTAGAATCACATCATTCATTTATTTGTAATCTGAGGCACTCAACGGATTTGTATTGTAGGAATCGAACTTAATTGCGCATTCCTATGCATTAACTTGTCACTGACAATATGTTTTCATTGAGTCTGCTGTTAAATTCTTAGATGGTCTATAGATACTTTTATAAACACACTCATCCACTTATGCAGGCAGGAAAGATTCTCAAGCAGAAATGGCAAATGTGTTAAGTTGTTGGTGTGGCATGCTGGTGCCAAGTTTTAGAATACAAAATAAAGAGTTTGAATCTTTGCGATGTCTTTTTTGGCGACAAAACCATCCATTTTCCTGGACTTTTGGGCTATGCATCTTTCTGCCACTGACATTTACTGCTTACCTGAGCTCAGCTGGAGATAAAATTGCCCACAGGGTCAGGGATTCTGGCTTCTGGTATCTGTTATTGATCTCCCCTTTGAACTAATTAAGCCTGGACAAAGTAAGGACATTTATTCATTAATTAAGTGGATATCGATTGAGTCCCTTGTCAAATTCCAGGCATTGTGCTGCCACAGCAGAGAATAACCCTTGAGGAGTTAAAAGTTTGATCAGGAAGACAAAGCAAATACAAATTATTAGAGTTTGTGATAACTATTTGAAGAAAGCAAACAAGATAGAGAATAATTGGGGTGGAATGGGTGGGGAATTTTCGCCCTTAGCTAGTTTAGTTAGGGAAAGGCTCTCTGAGAGGATGACATTTAAGCTGAAACCTGAAGAATGAGAGTGTCATTCACAAGGAGGGAGGAGCAACCCAGGCAGGGAAAAAGAGCATATTTAAATGCCCTGTGGTAGGGAATACTTTGGAAGAGCCAAAGAAATGCTGACAATGCTGGAATGTCTTGGCACCCCTCTCTGGGCCTGGGGTGGGCATGTTCTAAGCATGAATTCCAATCCCCACAGTAACATTAAGAGGTCTGCCCAGCTTTTCCCGGGCTTCAGGTACAGGGCCCGTTCTCCCTTTTCAAGCCCACACTGCTAGAATGTGGAGAATCTAGGTCTGGGCTCCTACCCACCCGCCATGCTTCAAGGCTTGGGTGTGTGTCTCGGGGAGGAAGTCAGAATGGATCACCTGTCAGAATCGGGGAGGCCGAGGCTTGGTTGGCAGGATGTGGAGTGTGTGTATTTTCTGTTTATTCTTGAAGTTTACTTCCCTGCAAATACATGCCTAACTGCCATGTGCCTTTCACAGGGAAGCCAACGCCAGCACTCCATCGCTTAGGAGCAGTCCTGCAAAAACAAATCCATATCCTCAATGCAACCCTAGGTGCCAGCAAGTCAGGCCTGCACTGGCCAGGCAGCCCACCGCTTAGGAACAATCTGGTCCTCAGGAAGGGAGGGAAGAAAAACAATTTCAAATTCCAGGCGCCGAGGGCCTCTCACAGACGGCCATTGTCGGAGAAGGGGAAACTAGACTGTGTAACAGAGCCCGTGGCGCCTCTGGGAAGGAGAGAGGATATTGAGGTTAGGGGCTGCTGTGCAGGGTATGTGAGTGGTGGGAACGATGGGGATGGGTTATCTGAAGAAAGAGCTCAGCAGTTCACGGGGCAAGCGTGGACAACTCACCTCCGGTGCCTCAGTTTCCTCACATTTAGAATGATGAGAAGAATGCGCCCTGGTTCCCTCAAGTTGTTCATGTGAATGTGGTCAGCTTCAGAAACGAGCAACATGCTCTTTCTATGGCAGGGCTTTGCAAAAAGGGGGCGGCCTCCTTCTTTCCTCATTCTGTTCGTCAGAACCCCTGGTGTGTCCTAGAACCTACTACCCTCCCAGGAGTAGTCCTCTGCAAAGAGCCCCGTAGTTTTCCATTGCTAAAGGTGAAGGTGGTCGGAAGCTGTTCAGGAGTGATCTAGACTAGGTGAACCCCCCCGCCGCCCCAGAAGGCATTGGTAGCTGCAGAATGGAATCAATTCATCAGGATTTAAAGCACCAGGTGCCTTCATGGAAAAGTGCAGCAGGGCTGTTTATGTCTCTTGGTGAGGATGAGGGTGACGGAGACGAAGAAGGCAACAGTGATCGTTTGCTACATTAACTGAGTTCTGTTGCATGCCTGCTGACTAACGCAGGACAATTAATTCTTACGGTCTCATTGGCTCCTCACCACAACTCCGTCAGGTGGGCGCCAGGGCCATCTCTACTTTGCAGATGAGAAGATTAAGACATGGAGGGCTGTTGACTTGTTTAATGTCATATGGCTAGGAAGTGGCAGAGCTGATACTCACAGACACGCGTATCTGACTTC
>CAUYQG010012254.1:0-13233 GCA_963574415.1 Tarsius wallacei | reverse complement strand
CAAAACAAATAATCAACAAAGCAAACAGGAACCTAGAGCATAAGAGAAGAAAGACATTTTCAAATTGTACATCTGACAAAGGACTATATAGAATCTACAAAGAACTCAAACAAATCTGTAAGAAAAAAGCAAACAATCCCATTAAAATGTTGGCAAATGTCATGAACAGACATCTTTCAAAAGAAGATACACAAATGGCTAACAAACGTGACAAAATTCTCAACATCACTAATTGTTAGGGAAATGCAAATTAAAACCACAATGAGATGTACCTTACACCAGTCAGAATGGCCATTTTAAGAAAATCGAGCAGCCAACAGATACATGAAAAAATGCTCAGCCTCACTAGTCATGAAAGATGCAAACCAAACCACACTGAGAAAACACATAACTCCAGTCAGAAGAGCCACCTTCAATAACTCAAAAAACAACAGATGCTGGAGAGGATGCAGGAAAAAGGAAACACTTCTACACTGTTGGTGGGAGTGTAAACTAGTACAACCTCTGTGGAAAACAGTTTGGAGATTCCTAAAAGATCTAAAAATTGACCTTCCCTATGACTCCGCAATCCCCCTACATAGCTCAAATCATTCTATGAGAAAGACACTTGCACACACATGCTTACTGCAGCATTATTCACAATAGCAAAAACACAGAACCAACCGTACTTCCTATCGAAAGAAGACTGGATAAAAAAATGTGGTACATGTACAAGCTGGAATATTATGCAGCCATAAAGGAGGACAAAATTATGAACTTCACAGCAACTTGGATGAACTTAGAGCCTATAATACTGAGTGATCTATCACACAAAAAAGAACTGAATATCACATGTTCTTACTCATAAGTGGACCTTGAACAATTATCGTAATACTATGAGAAAAGGATTGACAGTAGTGGGAAACTGCTTGGGGTGGGGGTGGGATTGGCAGTAGTGGGGAATCTTCTGGGGGAGGAGGGGGACACCTCATCAACAAGGATACCTGCATAATGAACATTTGTATACTTAACCCTGAATTGTACTCCACATCTTTAAAATTAAAAGTTAAAAAATAAACCACAATGAGATACCACCTTACACCAGTCAGAATGGCCATTTTTTAAAAAATCAGAAAAGTAATAATAGATGCTGATACAGATGTAGTGAAAAGGAAGCACTTGCACGCTGTTGGTGGGAATGCAAATTAGTGCAATCTCTATCGTTCTCAAAAAACTAAAAGTAGATCTGTCATTAAATTCAGCAGTCCCACTGCTGGGTATCTACCCAAGGGAACAGAAGTTGTCATTCAAAAAGAGGATACCTGCACTCTTATGTTTATTGCCGACCAATTAACAATTGCAAAGTGAAATCAACCTAAATGTTCATCAGTCGATTAGTGGGTAGACAAAATGTAATATATAGGCCAGGCACAGTGACTCAATCCTATAATCCCAGCACTTTGGGGGGTCGAAGTGAGAAGATTGCCTGAGCCTGCGGGTGCAAGACCAGCCCGGGCAGCATGGTGAGACCTTGTCTCTACAATAAATCAAAAAGTTAGCTGGGCATGGTAGCGCACGCCTGTAATTCTGGCTACTTGTAAGACTGAGGCAGAAGGATTACCAGAGCCCAGCAGGTCGAGGCTGGGGTGGCTGTCAGTGCGCCACCACACTCCAGCCTGGGTGACGGAGTAAGACTCCAACTCTAAAAAAAAGTTACATATATATATATGTATAACTTTTATATATAACTTTTATATAGTCCATATATATATAGAGAGAGATCATTATTAATTTTTGTTACTAAATTGTTAGTTATTAACCCTTTGTCAGATGATAAAGAATAGTTTGCAAATATTTTCTCCATTTCTGTAGGTTGTCCCCTCATTTTGTTATTATAGTATTCCATATATATATGGAATACTATTCAGTCATCAAAAAGAATGAAATAATGTCTTTTGCAGCAACTTGAGAAGGAATCAGAGATTATCAACTTAAGTGAACTAACACAAAAACAGAAAACTAAATCCCACATGTTCCAACTTACAAGTGGGAGCTAAATTAAGGATCTGCAAAGATATAAAGAATGATATAATGGATGTTGGAGAAATACTCCAAAACATTGGCCAAGGTGAAGAATTTTTTTCTGCAAGACCTCAAAAGAACAAGCAACTAATGCAAAAAAAGACAAATGCAATTACATCTAAGTAAAAAGCTTCTGCACAGCACAGGAAACAATCAACAAAGTGAGGGGACAACCTACAGAAATGGAGAAAATATTTGCAAACTATTCTTTATCATCTGACAAAGGGTTAATAACTAACAATTAAGTAACAAAAATTAATAATGATCTGATTTTAAAATGGGCATATCTTTTTTCAAAAGAAGTCACACAAATGGTCAACATGTATGTGAAAAACGTTTAACATTGCTAATTATCAGAGAAATACAAATCAAAACCACAATGAGATATCACTTCACATCAGGTAGAATGGAATTTATCAAGAATACAAACAGTAACAAGCTCGAGAGGATGTGGAGAAAGAGAAACCCTCATACACTTGTGGTAGAAATTTAAATTAGTGTAGCTGCTATGGAAAATAGTATGGAAGTGCTTTAAAAAATTAAAAATCAAACTGCCATATGATCTAGGAATTCCCCTACATGGTATATATCCACAACAAACCAAAAAAAGCAATATATTGATGGCGTATCTGCTTTCCTATCTTTAATCCAGTGCTTTTCACAATAGACAAAATATGAAATCAACCTAAGCTCCCATCAATGGATAAATGGATAAAGAAAATATAGAATCTACACATAATAAAATATTATTCATCCTTAACAATTGAAATTCTGTCATTTGAAGCAACATGGATAAAACTGGAGGCCATTATTGTGAGCAAAACAATCCAGACATAGACAAATAATGTATGTTCTCATTCACATGTGGGAGCAAAAACAAAGTGGGTTTTATGAAGTTAGGGAATAAAATGATGATTACCAAAGGCTGGGGCATGTGAAGGGGAAAAAAAAGAATATAAATGTAACAACATAATCATGTTAACAATTTATTTATGCGAGCAAGAACATTGTCCTTGTTTTGTAATAAGTCAACAACAATGATTTAAAAACTGTTGGTAAATAAATACAATTAGTTAAACAAAATAATAAGACAAAACTGGGTAGAAAGTTACTTTAATCTAACTTCACAGTATTTGACAAGCATATGAATTGTAAGCTAGTTGAAAATATATGAAAGCTAAAATTACTGACTTTCATGAAATTAGGGTGCCCTTGATAGATATAGGTATCTATTAACAAATACCACGTCTTCTAACATTTGAAGGGGATGATGTGGCTTCCATTGTGACATCAGAGTTCTGTTTTGATATCTTAGTTGATTTGGGCTGCTGTAAAAAAGTACCACCAACTAGGAGGCTTGGAAGCAATCGAAATTTATTTCTCACAGTTCTAGAAACTAGAAGCATGGTTGCATTCTGCTCGGAGGGCCTGTTCCAGGTTGCAGGATGCCTATGTTTCCTTGTGTCCTTACAGGAAGAAAGAAGGTGAGAGAAATTTCTAGGGTCCTTTTCATAAGAAGGGGATACTAATTCCACTCATGAGGACTCCACCTTTATGACTTAGTTACCTCCCATGGGCTCTGCTTCTTAACAACATCACATTGAGGTTTAGAATTGCAACAGACAAATTTTGGGGGCACAGAAACATTCAGTCCAAAGCATTAGGCAAAAGAAGTAAGATGTGGCATAGAAGTAGATGTGACTAAGAGCTTAGATTTGAAGTAGAGAATTGATTCAAATCTCAGCTCAGTCACTTTTTTATTTAATCATGTTTTAAATACATGATTAAATACACAGCTTCTTTAGCTTTGTTCGTGTTCTAAAAAATAAAAAAATAAAAAAAACTGTATACATCAGTTCTCTCATTTATAAAATTTAGATGATGATGATAAAAATAATAACCAGACTTAGGAATATTACAAAGGAAAAATGAGAGACTGCATGTAATTCACTAGGCATATTGTTTGACGCAAATTATGAGCTAATAAGTAATAGTCATTATCATGTTCAGTGTTAATAACTAGGATGTTCAAGGCTCTTAAAAAAATGAAACATTTTACTAAGCAGGCACTAAATAAGAAACGATAGCTGCATATTACTGCTTTAATGCAGTTTTGTCAAGTAAAGTAGAATTAAAAAGTTAATTTATAATGTGATTTCATAAAGGAAGATATATATATTTTATAAATATTAATAGTTACTTTTAAAATAATTGCAACTACTTATTTAACTAACACTGCTTCTCTTACTGCGTTGAAAAAAATGATATCCTTGTGAAAGCTTACACAATAAAGTATTTAAAAATATAATTTGATATCTTAAACGTTTTAGTTTGTGTTACATATTTGAATAGTACAGACACGTAAATCATGTTTTATTTAAATTTTAAGTATGTGTAACATTTTTGAGTATATTTATGTATTTAGCATATTGCATTGCTATATATTTATTACTATTCCTATTACTATAGACATTTTTATAACTTCATGTCTTAAGGTACGCAGTCTATTTAAATGAATAATGTGACAGTGCTTGAAAGATTACAAGAAAAATTTAAAAAACAGAAATAGCACAATTTTCTGTATACATTCATTCAAAGCATGCATATTCAAATTAATTATATCAACACATATTTTGGTATATCCATGGCAGATATTCTTCTCACTCATCATATTTTATTATTTTGTAAAAAATACTTTAAAATATATAAAAACAACCTACATATATCTATATCTATCAATCTGAAAATTTTGGAATTAGATTTATTGTTGGACTTTTTCACATGGCACTAGAAATCCTATTTAAAAATATAGTATTGAATCTCCAGCCAATGAATGCTATGGGGAAATTTGTCTGATTAGTACAGGGCTTTAGGAACTCAACTGAATTCTACTAAGCAGGGACCTGGAATTGGAAGAAAACATGCCATACAAAGCAACTTCTTGGTAGTCTGTGAAAGAAAACATAGCAGAAGTTATTGATGGTGCCAATCACGAGTCATTAGAGTTCTTTCTAGCCTACAGCCTCACATCCATACCTCAAATAAATTAGCCTCTTTCTGAAATGACATTATTGAGAATATGTTTACCCTCAAAGAGGAAATATTTCCGTTTCTTCTACACATTTTTATTTATCAGATTTTATGGTGGAGACAGAATAGTGGCAGTCAACTGATTTAAAGGTAAATTTACCTGCAAGTATCCAAACAACATATAATAATAGCAAAATACCAAAAATAGAGCTATTTCAAGTACAAATCAGAAAACTTATAAATGTTATTTATATTTGCATTACATTATTTACATTGTTGAACTAACACACCTACTCTTATGTGTTAAAATCTTGATTACACTTGATATACTACAATAGATAAGTGTCTACAAATTTAACACCCTGGGAGACAAGGTATGAAAATTATCTTACAGTATTATTGTAAGGATTAGGTGCAAAAATAGGGTTAGTATATAATGAAACATAGTTTATTTTTTATCTGATTAACTACTATTTATTTTATGTTATATTCTCATGGCCAGAGAGCTGTTACTTTTATTTCTCAGTATATGGGGCACGAGATATGTACTCATACCTCTTTGAATTTTATTTTATGTTTTATTTTATTTGTTGTTTACGTATTTTCATAATGGTTTACCTAAGGACTTAGTGTAATACATTTGATATATGCCTTTGGAAAAGTAGATCTCTTTCTTAAGTAAGTATGTTGCTTGTTTGTATGTTTTTTCTTTCAACTATTATCAAGCTGCAGTGTACCTTTGGCTTTTAAATTTTTATTCACTCAATACTGGCTTTAAGATTACTGCAAATTTCTGTATGCATGTTTGATTATTTTCTTGTAGCTACTTCACAGTCTGCAACCTCCACATTTTTGCCTACCTCTTCCCAATGGCAGACACTGTAACCCTGTGGTCAAAAGTTTCATATATATTTAGTAGCTTTTCAAGTTCCTCTTTTATAATAACTACTCTAGGGGTCATAGAGAGAAATATACTTCTGAAGACAGGGCACACGCATGTCTAATTTTACCTACAACTACTACATTATTCCAGCAATTTCAACAGTTTAAACCTCTATAAATGGTACATGAAGATTTAATTTCTCATTATCAGTGCACAGTGTTGGGTGTATTATCCCATTTTAAAATGATCTACTACTCTGATTTTGCTTATAGCAAACCAACATATACTTTTTGACAGTGTCAATACATTGAAAATTGATTCTATGGTATAAATATTTGATGAACTAGGTATACAAATATGGATAATTTATACCATCTCTTGCAATATCTGATATCTTACTTTCCTAGTTATTATTTTGTGTATAATCGGAAATAGTCCCTGTTACAGTGACACAACTTGTTTTGATTTCAATTTTACAGAAGAAAGTAGATCTTCGTTAAGGATGCCTTTTATCTTGTGACTTGTTATTTTAGAGAAGCAGTCTGTCATGGAAAGTTAAGAAAGGTCTCATAAATTTATGATTAATTTCAGATGTTTATCATAAAAAGACAATTTTAAGCATTTTGCAGAGTTTTATATTTTATGTTATGGTAAATTATACTGATGAATTCAACCATTCTTTATTCCTGGATGAAGTCTGCTGACATGCACCATTGAATGCATTATACTTCTGTTTGCTTAGGTTTTCCAAAACTATTTTTATGAGAAAATTTGTTCCAATTTTTTTTCTTTATGTACATGTAGTATTCTTACTAAGTTTGGTATCTGTGAGTAGTTATTACTTACATTGAATCTGTCTGGCTTTTTTCGTATTAGTTTTTTGTATAAATGCATAAAACTGAGTAATTTGGTAACATTTACCTGAAATTCATTTAGATCTGAGATCTTTTTGGAGTTAATAGATTAGCAATAGTTTTCTACATGATAGGTTTTTACAATTTATATTTTCTCATACCTACTTTAGAGCTTTGATTTTATTCAATATATGCAATTCAAAAAGATTTTCAAGTTTATTTTATATAATATTTTTGTTTGCAAATATATCCCTTTCATTCCTTTAAAAAATTTATGTCCTTTCTCCCTTTCATATTCTTCATAATTCTTATTAAAACATTGTCTAACTTCTTAATTTTTTTTTTTTTTTGAGTAGGAGTCTCACTCTGTTGCCCAGGCTGGAGTGCAGTGACACGCTCACTGCCACCACAGCCTTGACCTGCTGGGCCCAGGTAATCCTTCTGCCTCAGCCTTCCAAGTAGCTGGGACTACAGATGTATGCTACCACACCTGGCTCATTTTTTGATTTATTGTAGAGACAAGGTCTCACCAAGTTGCCCAGGCTGGTCTCTAACACCTGAGCTCAGGCAATCCTCTTGCCTTGGCCTCTCGAAGTGCTGGGATTACAGACTTGAGCCACTGTGTCTGGGCTTAATTTTTTTAAAGTTCCAATATCATTCATTATTTTCTTGATTTAATGTTATTTATTTCTGTTCATATTATGATCATTCACATTTTGTTATTGATTCTTTCTATTGAATGCTAATCTATTTGTATTCAAATAAATTCAAAATTAGCATGCAAATAAAATTTAAAGCTTTAAACTTCCTTCTAAGTTCTACTTGAGTTCTGTCTTACAAATTTTAATATGCATTGATTTGGCACTTGTGATTTCTTAGATGAGTTCTTTTTTAAATCAATGCTTTTTTACTGAATTGCTGGAGTTTTTAAGATAGATTTTATTGACGCTCTAGTTTTAGTTTAATAGAAAATGTTATATGTTAATATTGAAAGCTTATAACCATTGAAACATAATTTTTGAAACTGCATTCTACATTGTACCAATACAGGAGAAGGTAAATACATAATGACAATGGAAACTTACAATCATGTGTCAAAACAGCTAAAAATTCTAGTACAGAAACATTCTAGCATATTTTATCAAATTTAGTAAATTTGAGTTATCCATCATAACTCAGAAAAATGAATTATTTGTTACTAGTTCATTTGATTTATAACACTGAAAAGGCCATCATACTCTTTAGTAAATCCTATTTTTGTTTGTTAGTTGTTTTGGTTATGATGATATTGTATGTCATATAAAAAATGATAGTTCAGAAATATGGATGGACGGATTATGAGGTTAGCAGTGGCAATGTCACCTTCCCTTCTTTTCTTGTAGTCTCTTTATTGGAAAAGTTGGTATTCATGGTTTTTTTCCCCGTTAACATCAACGCTTTGTGCAGCTTCATGGAACTTTTATCTCTAATAATTTTTAAGATACTGTGGTCATTAAATATTTGTTGGAAACTGCCAGGGGCGGGGATTGGGACTGGCACTAGTGGGAATCTGCCAGGGGAGGGGAGCATATTTTATCAACAAGGGTACCTGCATAATGAGCATTTGTATACTTAACCCACATCTTTAAAGTAAGAAAATTAAAAATACAGAAAAGTACATTGTAATTAGCCTCCTCCCCTTGAGTTAGAGAAATAAAAAAATAAATATTTGGCTTTGTTTTTTTCACTTATTATATTAATATGCAATACATATTAGCAAATAGTACTAATAAATACATTTAGAGGTGAATTTTTAAAAAATTTTATTATAGAGATGTGGAGTACAAGTAAGGGTTAACTACACAAGTAGGCTGCATGCAGGTGAAGTCTGGACCTCCAACTCACACTCACTTCCACAAGTTTAGGACCAGGTACCTTTTGTGTGGTTACATGTCCTCCTCTTCCTCCCCTGGCACTGCCCAGTAACTGCCACTCCCTCCCTTGTGCTAATGTGACTAGTGTTCAGGGCTTATATTTTGAAAGTATGCTAAATTTAATCTTTAATAATATAATTACAAATTTCTTTTTGTACAATGAGTCCTTGCTTTAATGGAGTTTATTTATTTATTTTTACCTTGATGATATTCTTTTTTTGTGTTTTTTATTATGAAGATGTGGGGTACAATTCAGGGTTAGGTATACAAACACTGATTACACAGGTACCCTTGTCGATGAGGTATGCCCCTTCCTCCCCTAGCAGTTCCCTTCAACTTCTAATCCCACCCCCACTCCCCTGACAGTTTCTCATTACTGCCAAATGCTTTCTTATAGTGTCATTATTGTTCAAGTCCACTTATGAGTGGGAACATATGGTACTCTGTTCTTTGTTTCTGTGATAGATCACTGAGTATGATCAACTCCAAATCCAACCAAGTTGCTGCAAAGTCCATATATTTGTCCTTCTTTATGGCTACATAATATTCCATTGTGTATATGTACCACATTTTCTTTATGCAGTCCAGCTTTGATGGGCAACATGGTTGGTTCCATGTTTTTGCTATTGTGACCAGAGCTGCAACAAACATACTTGTGCAGGTATCATTTTGTAGAATGATTTGAGTTCCTCTGTGTATATTCCCAATAGGGGAGTTGCTGGGTCATATGAAAGGTCAATTTCTAGTTCTTTCAGAAATTGCCACACTGTCTTCCAAAGAGGTTGCACTAGTTTGCATTCCCACCAGAAGTGTAAAAGCGTTCTTTTTTCTCCACATCCTCGCCAGCAGTTGTTGTTTTTATTGATAATGGCCATTCTGACTGGGGTTAGGTGGTATCTCAATGTGGTTTTGAATTGCATTTCTCTGATGATGAGTGAGGCTGAGCACTTTTTCATGTGTCTGTTGGCTGCATGTATATCTTCTTCTGAGAAGTGTCTATTCATGTCTTTTGCCCACTTTTTAAAGGGGCCGTTTCTTTTTTTCGTTTCAGAGCATTTGAGTTCCTTGTAGATCCCAGATGGTAGGCCTTTGTTAGATATACAGTTGGCAAATATTTTTTCCCATTGTGTGGGCTTTCTTCCTGCTCCATTGATGGTTTGTTTGGTTTGCAGAAGCGCATTACTTTGATGAGGTTCCACTTGTCTATCTTATTTCTTAAGGTATTAACCTTTAGGGTTCTGAATAGGAATTGGTTGCCAGTTCCAATTTCCACAAGGATGTATCCTGCATTTTCTAAGATTTTTATTGTTTGAAGTTTTATGCTTAGGTCTTTGATCCATGTAGAGTTAACTTTTATGTATGGTGATAAGTAGGGGTCCTGTTTCAATCTTCTGCATGTGGTCAACCAGTTTTCCCAGCACCATTTACTGAATAGGTACTCCTCTCCCCAGTGGTTGTTGGAGGCTTTGTCAAAGATGAGTTGGTTGAGGAATTGAGGTTTTGCTTCCAGAATCTCTATCCTGTTCCATTTGTCTATGTGCCTGTTCTTGTACCAATACCAGGCTGTTTTGATTATTGTAGCCAGTGGTAAAGTTTGAAGTCTAGAAGTGTGATACTTCCTGCTTTGTTTCTTTTGCTAAGGATTGTTTTAGCTATTCATGGTCGTTTAGGTTTCCATATGAATCTCTGTATTGTCATTTCCAGGTCTGAGAAGAATGATGTTGGTAGCTTGATGGGTATTGTGTTGAATCCATAGATTACTTTTGGTAGGATGGACATCTTAACAATGTTGATTCTTCCTATCCATGAGCATGGAATATTTTTCCATTTGTTTGTGTCTTCTTGGATTTCATTAAGCAGTGTTTTGTAGTTCTCATTGTAAAGGTCTTTCACTTCTCTAGTTAGGAAGATGCCAAGGTATTTCATTTTTTTGTGGCTATTGTGAATGGAATTGTGCTTTTTATTTGGTTCTCTGCCTGCTTGTTGTTGGTGTATAGGAATGTAACTGTCTTTTGCATGTTTATTTTGTACCCTGAGACTTTGCAGAAATACAAAAGATCAAATCACGACTGATTTGATTTATTAGTGACAGCCGGTTTCTGACAGATTCTCTTAGATTGTCAAGGTATGGGATCATATCATCAGCAAAGAGGAATAACTTGACTTCCTCTTTTCCTATTTGGATACCCCTGATTTCCTTCTCTTGTCTAATTGCCCAACTAGGACTTCCAACACAATATTGAACAAGAGGGGTGAGAGTGGGCAGCCTTGTCTTGTTCCAGTTCAGGGGAAATGTTCCCAGTTTCTGTCCATTTAGCAGTATGTTAGCTGTGGGCTTATCACAGATGGCACTTACTATTTTGAGGTATGTTTCTTCTATACTTAGGTGTTTGAGGATTTTTATCAAGAAGGGATGCTGGATTTTATCAAAAGCTTTTTTTGCATCTAATGAGATAATCATGTGGTTCTTGAGTTTACATCTGTTGATGTATTTAATTATATTTATGGTCTTGCAAATGTTGAACCAGCCCTGCGTCCTGGGGATGAAGCCTACTTGGTCATGGTGGATGATTTTTGAGATGTGTTTTTGGATGCGATTTGCTAGAATCTTGTTGATAATTTTTGCATTTATGTTCATAAGGGACATTGGCCTGTAGTTCCCTTTTTTTGTTGGATCTTTAACCTGTTTGGGTATCAGTGTGATGTTAGCTTCGTAAAATGATTTGGGGAGATTTCCGTCTTTCTCAATTGCTTGGAATACTTTCAGTAGGATTGGTATCAGCTCCTCCTTGTACGTTTTGTAGAATTCTGCTGGAAAGCCATTGAGTCCAGGGCTTTTTTTGGTAGGTAGTTTCCTATGACAGAGCCAATTTCCTGGGTTATTATTGGTCTATTTAGTGTCCCAATGTCCCCCTGTTTCAGTGTGGGGAGGTTGTGTTATGTTAGCTCTCCATTTCATTTAGGTTATCAAGTTTGTTTCCATTTAGGTGTACATAACAATCTCTGATAATCTTTTGTATTTCTTCGGGGTCAGTCGTGATTTGATCTTTTGTATTTCTGATTGTGTTTATTTGGGCTTTTTCTCTTTTTCTTTTTCTTGGTCATTCTGACTAGGAGCCCATCAATCTTGTTGATTCTTTCAAAGAAACTTCTTTATGTTTTGTTGATGTTTTCTGTGATATTTTTGTCTTCTGTGTTCTGCATTTGGGCTCTTATTTTTGTGATTTGAATTCTTCTGCTAAAGTTGGGGTTTTGGTGGTTTTTCTCTTTTCAGCTCCCTTAGGTGATTTGTTAGGCTCTCAACTTCTGATCTTTCCGTTTTCTTGATGTGTGCTTGTAGAGATATAAATTCCCCTCTGAGAACTACTTTCAGGGCATCCCAGAGGTTTTGGTAAGAAGTTTCTTCATTTTCATTTGTTTCCAGGAATCTTTCCTTTTCTGCTTTGATTTCAGTGCTGACCCAGTAGTTGTTCAGTATCATGCTATTTAAGTCTATGTTTCTGTGGGCTTTGGGGAAATGTTCTTGGTGTTGATATTTATTTTTATTCCCCTGGGGTCTGAGAATGTGCATGGCAAGGCTTCAATCTTGTTTATGCTTGATTTATGGCTGGAGATGTGATCAATCTTAGAGTATGTTCCATGAGGTGATTAGTAGAATGTATATTCTGTGGTTGTTGGGTGGAATAATCTGTAGGTATCTACTAAGTCCATTTGGTCAAGTGTCAAGTTTAGGTTCTGGATCTCCTTGTTGATTTTTTGCCTCAATGATCTATCTAGGGCTGTCAGTGTGGTATTCAAGTCCTCTGCTATAATTGTGTTAGAGTCAATATCTTTTTCTAGTTTACTTAGTAGTTTCTTTATATATGCTGGTGCTCCTGTGTTGGGTGCATATATGTTTAGGATGGATATTTCTTATTAATGGATTGAACCTTTTATCATTATGTAGTGTCCTTTTGTATCTGCTTAAGTTTTTGATAGCTTAAATGTTGTTTTTTATGATATTAAGATTGTGGCTCCTACCTTCTTTTGTGAACCATTTGCCTGGAAACTCGTTTTCCATCCTTTTACTTTGAGTCTGTGTGCCTCCCTTGTAGTGAGATGAGTCTCCTGGATGCAGCAAATAACTGGGTCATGGTTTCTTATCCAGTCTGTCATTCTGTGTCTTTTCAGTGGTGCATTTAATCCATTCACATTCAAGCTGATTATTGAAATATGACTGTTTATCCCTCCCATGAGGTTCTTATAAAGTTTTTCTTTTGTTTTGCTTGGTTTCTTTTGACTTTGGGGTTAACGAATGTGTGTTTTTTCAAGTTTCTTGCTGCAGTGTATTCTCTGTTGATTCTGTGTTCTGTTGTTCTCTTGGTAAGTAGGTGGTCAATCTTTTTCTTCTTTCTTCTGTGTTTCACCTGTGTTTCAAGTGTCTCCTGTAGATTTGGTCTGGAAATTGCATAACCTCTTTGGGATTGGATGGCTGGGAAGGATTTTAATTCTC
>CAUYQG010012248.1:0-37367 GCA_963574415.1 Tarsius wallacei | reverse complement strand
GCTTAACATCTTGGATCTACAAGGAACTCAAATGTGCGGAAAAGAAAAAAACAAACAACCCCATTATAAAATGGGCAAAAGATATGAACAGACACTTCTCAAAGGAAGACATCCGAGCAGCCAACAGACACATGAAGAAATGTTCATCCTCACTAATCATCAAGGAGATGCAAATCAAAACCACACTGAAATACCACCTAACTCCAGTCAGAATGATAATTATCAATAACTCAAAAAACAACAGTTGCTGGAGAGGGTGTGGTGAAAAGGGAACACTTCTACACTGTTGGTGGGAGTGCAAACTAGTGCAACCTCTGTGGAAAACGCTGTGGCACTTCCTAAAAGCTCTAAATATCGACCTCCAGTAGGACCCCGCAATCCCCCTACTGGGAATATACCCTGAAGAACTCAAATCACTCTATAAAAAAGATACCTGCACACGTATGTTTATCGCAGCATTGTTCACACTAGCAAGAACCTGGAACCAACCATGCTGTCCATCAAAAGAGGACTGGATTAAAAAAATGTGGTACATATACACTATGAAATATTACACAGTCATAAAAAATCCAAATCATGAATTTCGCAAAAACCTGGACGGAATTAGAGTTTATAATACTGAGTGACCTCTCATAGAAACAAAGATCTGAGTATCACATGGGCTCACTCATATAGTGGACCTTGAACATCTATTGTAATACTATAAGAAAAGGATTGACAGTGGTGGGAAATTATGGGGGGGAGGGAGGTGAAGGGAGGTGGGATTAACGGTAGTCGATATCTGTTTGGGGACGGGGAGGCACCCCTTATTAACAAGGGTGCCTGAACGAAGCATATTTGTATACTTAACCCTTAACTGTACCCCACAGTATTAAAATAAATAATATTGATTTTAAAAAAAAGCACATATATATTTGTTTTGCATGTCAATATAGAGATGAAAACAGCAACAACAATAACAGCTATTTATTGAGTCTTATGTACTTGCCAAAAATTATGTTAACTCCTCATCCTTATGAAAATTTTGCAAGTCATGTAGCATCAGATACTAAGAAACAATATAATTGATAGGAACATGAACTCTGAAGTTCAACTTCTGCATTAAAATTCCAACTCTCCATTTAAACTTGCACAAAATTCTGGTCTCCTTATGCTTCAATTTATTTATCCATATGGTTGGTTTGACAATGCTTTCAAGTATTATACACTATTCATCCCATTTTGAAAATAAGGAAACTGACAGAGTGATATTACCATGAAACTGAGAAAAGTGAGAAGTAGTTGTCCTTCAAGAAAAAGTCTAGATCTTTGAGCCAGAAGCGCTAGACTAAAACTCCAGCTTTGCCAAGCACTAGCTACATCATCTTTGGCAAGACAAGTCTCCTGTCTAAGGTTCCTTTACAGGTAAAAATTGGTTGATACTTTGTCCTCCCCCACCCATGCTCCACAAAAAATACAGAATATGCCATTTTTTGTGGATTAAATGAGAGAATAAATTGGAAAGCACTCAGCATGAGGCCCAGTGCACCAACACTCTGCAGACGTGTGTGCAATCTAAATGTTCTTTTTGTAACATTTTCTCCCCATTAAACTCCAATTGAGAAAATGGTGTTTTAAGATAACAATTATTTAAAAAAAAAAAAAACTGAGTCAGCAAGTGATTGCATAAGTCAAGCATATGCTTGTTTGTTTCCTTTTTCTTTTTTTTCCCTAGGAGACTGCAAATGCAACAGCCACCCTGTGAAGACTTCTTAAGGGAATTTCATCTTTTATTTCTTTATCTCCTAGGGCCTTTATTTTAATACAACTTGCCTGCTCACATTTTTTCACACCTTACCTTTCTCACGCCCTACCCAACACATATTTTTTTTGACTACCATTCCTCCTCCTGCTCAATGTACTTTTACTTTCTATATTGATTTGATTTTTTTTTTTTTTTTTTGAGTTGGAGTCTCACTGTCGCCCAGACTGGAATGCAGTGGCCGCTCCCGGCCACCGCAGGCTCGACCTACTGGGCTCCGGCGATCCTTCCGCCTCAGCCTTCCGAGTAGCCGGAATTACAGGCACGCGCTCCCATGCCTGGCTGATTTTTTTTTATTTATTGTAGAGATGAGGTCTCACCAAGTTGCCCAGGCGGGTCTTGAACCCGCGGGCTCAGGCAATCCACTCACCTCAGCCTCCCAAAGCGCAGGATTACAGGCTGAGCCACCGAATCCGGCTGACTTGATTTTTAAACTATTTTAGTCTCCAAAGGCCAGAAGGCATTTTTCAACATAAAATAAAAATTAGATGGCACTCTCTAATGCTCAAATACCTTCTCTGGTGTTAGATTTCACCTCTGAAAAAAGATGGCACTCACTTATGCTCAAATAACTTCTCTGGTGTTGGATTTCACTTCTGATCATTTATCATATGAAAATTTTGAAACCTGAATATGTCAGACAAACAACTCTCTGCTCAGCTGCCCATTAAGACATCATGAATGTTTGCTATAATATCTGGTACTCCTGTTGCTTGAGGGTTATTAGCTCATGTTCAGATGTTCACATTTGATTGATGTCTTCACTTTTTCATGCTTTTTAAAAATCTCTCTTGTTTCACTCTTTTATTTGACAAACTTTTATTTACCATCTACCACTTGCTATGCATTACAGATGTCAAAGAGGTTAGTACTCTGGGGTATGTATTCACTTAGACTGACCAATGTGCCAGATAACTTTTGTACACCTGGCATTAGCTACCCAAGAAGCACCACACTAGATCATTACAGAGGATGAGTGACTCATTGTGCCCTTTATATGTGAAGGCTTTGCACTCAATCATTCACTGTCCTTCAGTCAGGCCATTGTTTCTCTCATCTAAGTACCATTGTATGGGCTCTTGCCACACCTAAGAACTTTGTCTCCCTAGCACCAAACTTTTGCAGATTTAGAGTTCATAACTGGCTCTCAAGTTTCTGTGCAAGTATTGCCTCCTTTGCAAGGTCTCCTCTGAGCATGCGTCCTCAAGCCTCTTTAGCAAACTAGAACAGGAGCTCTCTTCTGGGTTCTCACAGCACTCTATGCTTCTCTCAACCAGTACCACTAGTTAATTGGATTATTGAAATTGTTTGTTATGAGAGTATGGTGTGAATTTTTTTCATCTTTTCATTTGTTTATTCATTAAATTACTATTCACCAAAGACTTTTTAGGATAGACACAGTGACTCACACCTATAATCCCAGCACTTTGGGAGGTGGAGGCAAGAGGATTGCCTGAGCCCAGGAATTCGAGACCAGCGTGGACAATTTGGAGAGAACTTGTCTGGAGTACGGGCATGGTGGTGCGTGCCTGTAGTTTCAGTTACTTAGACAATTTGGAAAGAACTTGTCTGCACTATGGGCGTGGTGGTGCGTGCCTGTAGTTTCAGTTACTTGGAAGGCTGAGGCAGAAGGATCCTCTGCCACTCATTCTACCCCAGCTTAGGTGGCAGAGTGAGAGTCTGATGCAAAAAAAAAGACACAGATGATTTCTGCCTTCACAGTGCTTACAGTCTAATGTAAGAACTGAAGAGATCACTGTAACAGAGTTTGTCAAGTACTATGATGGTGAAATCGCAGGATGCTTAAGAAAGATATAGGAAAACTTCTTAAAAGAATTCATTTTCAAGCAGAGACTTCATTCATTCAAAAAATATTTCTTGAGCTCTTACAATGTGCCAGGCACAATTCAAGATGATTGGGATAGTTCAGTGAACAAAGGACAAAGATGATGCCATGTGACACTTAGTTTTTAATGCAGAAAAACAGGTAAAAATAATAAGTAATAAACATTAAAAATTGCATTATATGGTCTATTAGAAAATGGCAAATGCTATGGATAAAAGATAAAAATGTAGAGAAAATTAAGAAGGATGGGAAGGTGGGGGGAGGCTGGACAAATTTAAAGAATCATGAGTTTTGGTAAAGTTATATTTGGAACTAAAAGGTAACATAGGGCCACAGGGGAGTCCCAGGTAGAGGACAATCAAAAGTCCTAGGACATTGAAATCATAGGAAGACTACATCAAGCCAGGTCAAGCAGGAGACATATGTCATACATCAGGATTATTTGAGAAGGATTTCATACAAGAAATATGGGTATAAAGGTATGAGGAGGTTGTAAAGAAGTCACAAGGGGTAGGGTAGTGCCCAGGGCTAAAAATGGTGTGTTCCATTACCACCATCCATGGAAGAACAAGAGGAGTGAGCAGAACCCCAGGCACAAGGACTGTGTGGAGAGGGCCGCCTGGCAGAAGCTGTGTCAGTCCTCAGCAGCCCCAGGAGTGGAAGCCAGTGGAATTACTGCCTGGAACTTATGCTCTGCCCTCCCATTGATGCTGGCTGCTCCTCCCCATGAATGGAATCCTTTTGGAAGCCAGAGTTTATGGGAATCATGGAGCACAAAGAATCATGTAAATGCATGAAGAGTAGATTTTTAAGGAACAAATGGAAGATATACACACAAGGAACGGTTGAGAAGTTTAATTTTGAGACTAAGAGACTTATATGTAAATAATGTGCTCAAAAATAAATATTTAATCAAGGAACAGGATTTGATATGGGGTTATAAGGAGAATCAACAATACCTACTAATAGTGAAAAAGATTACTGAAATAGGACAGAGTAGGAAGTAACAAACATTTGCCATGATTGTCCATGAATCAGTGTTTGGGAAGCAAAATCACTATTACAATCCTGCTTAGAAAAAACTGCTGCACAATGTTGCTTATTTGCTTTTCAAATGGCATCTAATTTCCAGTGTTCTGATTTTGTGGTTATAACTCATCTATATCTGGCTCTTGTTCCTCATTAGAAGGACTTTCTTGCACACCAGCAGAAGTTTGAAATTCAGCAAATGCAAAAAACCATGGTGATGTGATCTGAGGAAAGTGGTCCACATGCAAAGAATAAATGGAAAACATCAAAAACTCAGGGAAAGACCGAAGGAAAGAATGGGGTCCTTTCCACCAGTTTGATGACTTTCTCATAATCCATGTTTCATTGGTAACTAGTAGTATTTATGTTTATTTGAAAAATCAGATTTCACTGGGATATCACTGTGGAATCAGAACTATGATGTAGCTGGCTTCAAATGTACTTTGACAGGATACAGATGAATCTTTGTTCCTTGACCCTGCCTTATGACAATGAATAAAGCAAAGAAAATGAAAATGGTGAAGCAAAATGTCAGCGTAAGAACAAGTCACAAAGCGATTTTATTTTGTTTGAATGCTATGAAAATAGGATGCTCATTGACTTCATGGACAGATTTACTAGTCTGATATCCTAGGCTTAGCTCTTTTCCTGCCATGTCAACTTGCCTTCTATAAAAGAAGCCTTATCAAAGCTTCCATCTAAAATGTAGCCAGCATTCTAATCCTTTTAACAAGGCTGAGTGGTGAGCTTGCACTAATTTATAAGACCTTTAAATGATTGGAAATGAGACTCAACATACAGATGCCCCTTATCTGTCAAATGGGCACAGTGTCACGGAGGGGCTCATATCCTTTAGATCTCTCTTTTACTTTGAACTTTTTTTCCCTGTGAGGAAGCCCAACAGGGATGTAACTGGTTTGAAATCTAGGAAGCATCTTAACCATAGTTTGACTTGGAGGGAGTCCCAGAGAGTACTGAGCATCATAACTGGAGATGTGTTTCCAACTGACTACTGGTGACAGGTGCTATAGTGAGCACTTGGGCTGAGAGGCACAGTTGATAACTGGAAAGGAAAAGATTTATACACAATGGTTACCAATAAATCATCAGGTAGAATATTGAAGTAAAATTTGGAAATGGTATATGGGAGATAGCTGATGAGGGAAAGGACAGGAAATTCCTAGTAGATATAGATGAAAATTAGAAAAATGGTGCAGGTAAAATATTATTATGGCCCTTAAGAATCTGACTTTAGGGGAGTACTAGTGCTGTTATTTGTGGCACATTGCGAACAGATGTTTTCCCGTGGATTTTTAGAATGAGGTTTTGAAGGGCTGTGGACCAGAGTAAAAGGACTGATGTAGTGTGAAATTAGAGTTGTAAGTGATTAACAAAATGGAAAGTTTCTGCCCTGTAAGTGTTAAATGACCTTGCTAGAGTCCATATTGCATGGTGATATGCAAATATTAACAGTTTACAAGTAGTTAAGCATATCAGATAGCCTTGCCATATAAACCATACTAATTTGATTTCATACAGGGACATATAAGGTAGCCTAGCATTACTAATGTTGATATTTACCATCTAAGTCTTGCTTCTTTCCTTCTCCAGAATCCATTTTATGTAGTCAAACTTCTGTAGAAGATTTCACCCCCAACTCCTAACATTTGAGCAGTGGCATTGGTCAAATGGTGAATAAGTTTCTTCAGAGGCTGACAGCTTAACATTAGAAAATTCATGGTGGAAAGTAAGTGACAGGACTTGTCAAATCCAGTTATCTGTTGCCCAAATTCCTTCCAGAAAAGTGTTTTTAAACAGAATTTTAGCAAGGAACGGGGCAAGTACATTCAACAAGTATTTTACTAAGAATCTATCATAGGCTAGGCATTGTGTTGGAGATACAGTGGGAAACAAAAATATTATATCTGCCTTCTTGAACTTATACTAGAAGAAGACAGATAATTAACATGTAAGCCAATTAAAAATGCAGTGGGTGATTTCAGAGAATCACAAACACTATGAAAAAACAGATAGAAATATAGTAAAACTAGCTCTCTGAAATGTTTACAAAATCTCCAGACTATCTTACCCATGCGACAGCAAGTATTCAGACATCACACGTGAAATTGAATCATGGTGATCTCACTTGTTCTATGAAGGCAAAGTGATGACTATAAGCCTGGATAGAAGTTGGAATAAGGCAATACATACTCATTCATTTGTTACATATTCGTTGAATACATTCTGTTTACCAGGCACTGTAGGAATATTAGTCCATAAAGACAGACATTTTTCATCGTTTATGACTGTATTCTTTAGAAAAGTTTCTAGTACCAGGTAGGTGCTTACTGTTATTTAATCGGATAAATAGTTAAATGCAAGGCACTGAAAAAACAACAATTAATAGGTTCATTATCATTGCTAGTCTAGGAGATGGAAGATTTTTACATTTTACAGATGAAGAAACCAAGTTTTCAAAAGCTAAATTGGTTAAGATTGTCTAATGATGAGGGCCAGATCCAGCACTCGAGGGCAAGTCTGCTTTTATATCTATCGTGTACACTCGCAGGCCTCTGGTCACGGCAGGGTTGTCCAGAGAATCATGTTTCCAAGACCATGACCACACACTCCTCAGTTTAACTTGTTATTCAGTGATTCTCTGTAGCTTTTACATTAAGATTTCAAATCTGTTTTAACATGGAGTCCTCCAGGGTCTGGTCCCTGCCTAAGTCTAGTATCCTTTCTAATCATTCATATCAGCCTCTCATCTTGAAATTAATCGATATTATCACATCTCTTATCAGCACCATTCTTTTCCACATACTATTCCACTGCATAAAATGTACTTCACTTTTTATTTTGCTGTAAACATTCCTACTAATTCTCCAAAGCATAGCTCAAGAGCTACCTTCTATAGCAAGCCTTCTCTGAGCTTCAAGCCAGCATGAGACATCTTTCCTCTATGACCATATAACTCTATACATCCCTCTACTATATAGCTTATGAAATCCTCAAATTGTTTATTACACATCTATTTGCCACCATCACTTTGAGCTCTTAGACGACTGGCTCTATATTTTAATCCATTCCTGTACTTTCCTCACTTAGCAAAATGTCTGCTATAGTAGGCATTCAATTAATGTTCAATGAATGCACAAGGAATAAACATATGAATCCTGGAATGAGTAACCAGGCTGTGGTGCCTATGAGGATGGACCCTTAGCAGTAAGGTCTAGAACTACTCTTACATGACTAGGGTATTAGATAGTTGACAAAAAGAGGTCAGGCATCAGGGCAGTTATCAGTACTAGGGAATACACAAAGGATGGGTGACTTGCCAGAAGCAAAGGTGAATTGCCTGTGAGTTCCCGTGCTGTAACACAACCTGGTTAAATCCCAGCTGCTGAGTTTGAGGTTTTGTGGAGATGGGTGGAAAAATTATTTGTTTTTGGCAGGTTACAAATCAATTGACCCAACTCTAGAGGGGAAAAGAGATTGAGAATTTGGCCATGATAAGGCTATGACTTATGTTGTTGTTGTTGTTGTTTTGTTTGGTTTTCCTCCTCTCCCAGGTTCTCTTGAAACCCTGCACTCTCTTGAAGAGGTTTTACTACAAGCTGAATTGCTAAAAGCTGCACTCAGAGACTGTTTCACTGCCACTGGAATGATTTACTCCTTCACGAATTTTGTACCCAGAGAACATCTCTTTCTCTTTGGAGCTCTTTTGGGTATTGATTTTGACTCAAATGTACCTTACCAAAATAAAAAAGAAAGAAATCTCCCAATCAATTTTTGTTTTACTTGAAAGCATATAGCTTTTCAAAATAGATTTTTTCCCCCAATGGTGCAAAATACATAAGGTGAGAATGGTCTGGCATTGAGAATTTCTATCTTTCTGACTTTCATCACTTTGTTTGTAGATTCATCTCTCCCAAGTCCTTAAGTAGTATTGTTATTTTTTTCTCCATTCTGGTGTGTGCAGCTATGCTTTGCTTCTAGAAGATGCACACTACATATTAGTCAAGCAGAGTTAAAATAATGACAGCTATAACGCTGTAGCAGAACTAAGTTTTAGAAATAATTAAGAAGGGCATAGCCTATTTTTCTTAATTTACTCCAACAGATTTAGAACATAAACTCTGAAGCCCAAGTGCCTAGGCTTAGGTTCTAGCTCAGTCACTTACCAGCTTTGTGATCCTGGACAAGATACTTACCTCTTGGTAACTCAGTAGCCTTGTCTGTAAAATGGGAAGACAAATGGTACCTAGCTCATAAAATTCCTGTGAGAATTAAATGAAATAATACATGTAAAGTGCTTAGAATGGGGTCAGGGCATATTAAGACCAATATAAATGCTAGACATTGTACAATCACGCAACCCTTCCCCCACTCTTCTATGCTATTTTTTTCCCTAGAACTTATAATGGGAATGAGGATTATCTGCATTTACATATTAATTTGCTTGTTTGATTGTTTATGAATTTCACTTTGTAGAACAACCTTGTGGCCCACTAACCTTTACCAAAAATTAGAACCTTGTCTCTGGATTTGTAAAATAATAAATGGATTTATGTACAAGCAAGTCCCATAAAATAATGATGATTCAAAGACTATAAGTGAGAAAAGAGATAACCAAGTAAAACAACTTGAATTTAAGATAGGTTTGCATCGGTGAAAAATTTAAATTAGTAAAAATTTTGGACTATCCCTAAAATTTTCCCCAACATCATTCCAAGTTGTATCCTATACTCTTCAAAGACTGCCTGAGTCATTATAATGTAGTAGAGAAAGCAAAGGCCTTGAAATTTACATGGACCTGATCTAAAATTCTTTTTTTAATTTGTTTGGATTGTTTATTCTTCATAAATGACTTGTAGAAACATACTTATGTACATATTTATGTACTTGTAAGTGCTGTGTACATACATACTTATTGCATATATTTTTGCCAACACACATTTTAACTGTAATCTTGTTTTGTTTTTGTATTATTTTATTTTTCTAAATTAATTTATTTTTTATTCTAAAGATGTGGGGTACAATTCAGGGTTAGGTACATAAGTGATCATCGTGTAGGTGAAGTTTGGGCCTCTCATTGGTCCTTACTTTGATTTGGGATCAGGTACCCTTTTTAGTGAAATTTTTGCCTCTGCAACTTTGTTATGAATGTGGACATACCATGAATTTTCTCTGTGCCTCAATTTGCTCATGTGTAATTATAATAAGGTCATGATAGTAATATGACTAGCAACAATTTAAAAGATTTTTAGGCTAACCACACACACATACATTCACATGCCATATAATGATGTTTCAGTCAATGATGGACCACATATACTATGGTGCCATAACATTATAATGGAGCAGAAAAATTCCTATGACCTAGTGACATGCTAGATATAGTACCATCATAGCACAATGTATGTTTCCCATGTTTATGGTGTTGTTAGTGTAAACAAATCTACTGCAGCTGCTAGTCATATAAAAGTATAGCACATATAAGTTTGTACAGCGTGTTATAATAATGATATAAATGACTGTGTTATTGGCTTATGTATTTACTATACCATACTTTTAATCATTATTTTGGAGTGCACTCTTTTTACTTACTAAAAATTGTTAACTGCAAAACAACCTCAGGCAAGTTCTTCAGCAGGTATTCCAGAAGAAGGCATTGTTATCATAGGAGATGACTGCTTCCTGTGTGTTATTGCCCTGAAGACCTTCTGGTGGGACAAAATGTGTAGGAAGAAGACAGTGTTATTAACAATCCTGACCCTGTGCGAGCCTAGGCTAATGTGTGTTTGTGTCTTAGATTTTAATTTAAAAAGTTTAAAAAGTAAAAAGAAGGCCGGGTTCAGTGGCTCAGCCTGTAATCCCACGCTTTGGGAGGCCGAGGTGAGTGGATTGCCTGAGCCCACGGGTTCGAGACCCACCTGGGCAACTTGGCGAGACCTCATCTCTACAATAAAAATCAAAAAAATTAGCTGGGTGTAGTAGCACGCGACAGTAGTTCCAGCTACTTGGAAGGCTGAGGCGGAAGGATCGCCAGAGCCCAGCAGGTCGAGGCTGCGGTGGCCAGGGGTGGCCACTGCACTCCAGTCTGGGCGACTGAGTTAGACTCCAACTCAAAAAAAAAAAAGTAAAAAGAAAATTAAAATAGAAAAAACTTATAGCATAAAGATATAAGGAAAGAAAATATTTTTGTACACCTGTGTAATGTATTTGTGTTTTAATTTAAGTATTACTACAACAGGATTAAACTTTTAAAAGTTTATACAGTGCCGGGCTCGGTGGCTTAGCGCCCACGCCTTGGGAGGCTGAGGTGAGTGGATTGTCTGAGCCCGCGGGTTCGAGACCCGCCTGGGCAGGCGAGATCTCATCTCTACAATTAAAAAAAAAAAAAAAATAGCCGGGCGTGGTAGCGCGCGCCTGTAGTTCCAGCTACTTGGAAGGCTGAGGCGGAAGGATTGCCGGAGCCCAGCAGGTCGAGGCTAAGGTGGCCGGGAGCGGCCACCACACTCCAGTCTGGGCGACAGAGTGAGACTATAACTCAAAAAAAAAAAAAAGTTTATACAGTAAAAAAATTATAGTATGCTAAGGATAACTTATTACTGAAGAAATAATTTTTACAAATAAATTTAGTATAGCCTAAGTGTATAGTGTTTATAAGGTTTCAATGGTATACAGTAATGTCTTTGACCTATACATTCACTCACCACTCACTCACTGACTCACCTGTCAAATTCAGTCCTGCAAGACCCATTCGTATAAGTACCCTTTACAGGTATACCATTTAAAAATATTTCATGTCATATTATTACTTTTCTATGTTTTAATATGTTTAGATATACAAATACTTGCCATTTGTTACAATTGCCTACAATATTCAGTACAGTAATATGCTGTACAAGTTTGTAGCCTTGGACCAATAGGCTATTCCACAGAGCCAAGGTATGCAGTAGGCTAAACTATCTAGGTTTGTGTAAGTTCACTCTATGATGTTCACACAATGAAGCTGGGGAAAATTTTAGGGATAGTCCAAAATTTTTACTAATTTAAATTTTTCACTGATCCAAACCTATCTTAAATTCAAGTTGTTTTACTTGGTTATCTCTTTCCTCACTTATAGTCTTTGAATCATCATTATCAGAACAATGCATTTCTCAGAACGTAACCCCAGTAGTTAAGCAACACATGACTATATACATGCTCATATTTATAGAAACATATTTATCGAAACATCATGATCACAAATTAATTATTATTATTTTAGTTTTACAGACCCTTCTATCAATATTTAAACATGTTAAACAATTTGCTCCTTAGCAGTCACTAAGAATTGGCAGATCTAGAATCTGACCTTAAATGTTGTGACTTTAAAGCCATGATCTCCTGCTTTGTCATGCTGCCACTTTTTACAGAACTGATTTAAGAATTAAATGCAGTAATATGCAAAATATCTAGTATAAGGTCCAGCCACATGGTAAATTCTTGATAAATATTACTTACTAGGTTTTCCTGTAAAAATAACAGTGACAATGGCAGAAGTGATAATAAAAACTAACTTTATTACGTGTTTATTATCCACCAAGCACTGTATTTTATATACTTTACATTTCTTAAATCATCTAATTTTCACCACAGTCGTAGGAAGAATCATCCCCATTTTATTTATTTATTTACTTTATTTTGTTATAGAGATGTGGAGTACTTGTCAGGATTAGGTACATAAGTAATCTATGTGCAGGTGAAGTTTGGGCCTCCAAACGGTCCTCACTTCCTCTGGTTTAGGACCAGGTTCTCTTGCTATGCACCCTGTATGGAAATAAACTCAAAAACCTAAAGGAAATGGAGGACTTTCTGACATCACACAAACTTCCATGGTTGAAAGAAAAAATTGAAACCTTAAACAGCCCAATAACAATCCAGGAATCAACTCTGTCATAAGAAATCTATCTAGAAAAAAAAGTACTAGACAAGAAGGATTTCCGGTTGAATTCTACAAAACATACAAGGAGGAGGTGATACCAACCTTATTGAAAGTATTCAGGCAATTGAGAAATGTGGAACTCTCCCCTAACAATTTTATGAAGCCCTCACCCCCATTTTAAAGAGAAACAGAGACTGGGTGAGGTAGCTCATGGCTATAATCTCAACACTGTGGGAGGCTGAGGTGGGAGGATTGCTTAAGGTCAGGAGTTCAAGGCCAACCTCAACAGCAGATCCCATCTTTACAAAAAAGTAAAAAATTTTAAGAGGAGTAAGAGAGGGCAAGAGAGAAAGAAGGGATGGGGGTGTGGGTAGGTTGAGACTTTCCCAAGGCCACCCAAGGTGATTTCCTAATACCTTATTCTAAAATGGCTGACATTATACTGTGTACATTCCAGTTAAAATTATTATTTTGTTGCCTTTTATCTTTCAATCATAGTAAAGAAGTTTTAGTCTATTCTTTATTTAAAAAGGGAAAATTAGATCAAAAATTTTAATGACAGTCCTAAAGTTTATTTCTTTAAGGTAGTTATCTTTAGAAAATGAATAATGTCTGTTAGCTTTAAGATGGAGCGACAGGCTAGTTTGTGAATCCTTGAACTATAGGGTACTTCTTTGTTATTAGTTTAACTTGCCAGATATTCTGAAGAGACATTTCTCCCATTCTTAAAGTAGATCATCTTGCCCTTTCCTCTTGCTCATTTTATTTTGCCTTCTACCTGTGAGCAGTGGATTGGAAAAGCTGCGTTATGCTCTATATGGCAAAATTGTTTGCAAGCTGCTATGTGAATGTGATACTAATGCTGACTGAGCTCATACCAATGGTTGGCTTGAGTAAAAAACAACTTTCTTCCTTTCTCATTTATTGCAAGGAATACATTTCTCTGCTGGTGCTGAGCAGTTCACTCATCAATGAAATGTAAGAAGTAGACTACTGAATATGCTTCTTGAATTCCCATTAAAAAAAAATCAATGGTTGTCATTTTGCAACAGGGATTAAGACCTAATTCATGTCTAGCGTCTGCTGCTTGATGAGATGACTAGATGTATGAGAGTTGAATTAGTGATATATGTCAAGTCAGTGGAATACCAAATGTCTTGACTTCTTGGGAATTGTCACAAACCTCAAAAGCATTTTTTGCACTTTACAAATTTCCCAGGAAAATTTTGCACAAATCCAAATCTGGCAAAAAAAAAAAGTTGATAATAATTCAATTAAATCTAGGTTAGGTATATATTTCCTCAACACAAAGCTATTTTACACTTGCTATTCATTGGATCCTGTTTAGTGTAGTAAATCTCTCAGCGTCTACTTGTCTATCTATTCTAAATTTAAAAAAAGAGAATCGTCTTAGTCACTGTGAGCTGCTAAAGTAAAACCTTAGACTGCTTAACTTACAAAAACCATAAGTTCATTCTGCAGGCTAGGAAGTCCATGAATAAGGCACCAGCAAGTTTAGTTTCTGGTAAGGACTCATCCTCTGCTGCAAAGATAGGATCTTCTCGATGTATTCTCATATGGTGGAAGGACAAACATGTTCCCTTGGCTCCCTCTTATAGGGACACTAATCTCATTTATGAAAAAAGAACCCTCATGATCTAATTACATCCCCAAAGTCCCACCTCTTAATACTACCATTTTGAGGGGTAGCTTTCAACCTATTAATTTTTGGAGGGATACAAACATTCTGATCATAGCAAGAATTATAACATTGAATTTAAATGATGGTCATGGGGATTAACACAAAAAATGGATATTCCTAATCAAGTTTTTGGTACTCATTTCATGCTTGGTAGAGAGGGATAAGTACCCCAATACTAAATTAAATGAGAAATAGATTCTGTCCTTGAGTTAACACTCTAGAAGGACAAGCAGAAGTGATTAAACTGTTAAACAAAAATTGTTCCATGTATTTCCCAAATATATTCAGCTAGGAAGCATCCTGAACTCAAATATGGAACTCTTTCTTAGCCACCAAGATGCTACCCTCTATAACATTCTGCACAAATTGATACAAACTTCTCCTTATTCTATATTATAAAGCACTTAAAATATTTCATTGTAGTTTTTTTCTCTAAAGTCTGTATATGCTTATTGATGTAATATATTGTTCTCTTTCTATTCCCCTTACAGTTCTTTTTACAGAGAAAATAATGAGGATTCTTTTTAATATTGCTGATGACATTCCACAAAACTCTTTATAGCTCATTCTGGTGGCTGTATATTTGCTAAATGGTCTGATGATGGAACTCTTCTTAGATCTGCAAGCTTAGAAAAAAATCATTGAACTTGCCTACAAAAGCTTCCGTTCCATAAAACAAAAAGTACAATATCTATTTCAAGAGGATTTTGAAGACTGTATAAACTAACTTAAGAAAAAATTTCCAGATGTAGTATCTGACTCATGTTATTAGAACAAAATACATATTAATTTAATCAAATACATAATTAAGTATACTATCAGAGAATAGCTATGGTATAAACATGTACTAAGATCTGAAAATTAATACATCAAAAGAAGTGACATGTGTTCTAATTTGTAGCATATAAAACAAAATTAAATATATTTTAAATTTGTATTTATACTTTATTTAGAAAGATACATCACATGATTTCAGAAAGATATACCAGGGTATCTCAGTTGTATCAGCCAGGGTTCTGGCAGCAAGAACACGGTGTTCTTCAACTGTATATTTTAAGGAGAGTTTAAGGAAAGGACTATTTACTGCTTTTAAGAAAATCAACCAGAGACAGTGCAGTGTATCAGAGCTAATACCCTTGAGGAGTGTTTACCACTCATGAATATAGGGTAGCTGTGTGGAAAGGACTGCGTGACAGACTGTGGCCTACAATAAGGGATGTAGGTAACCATGGTGATGTGACCTCGCTCTCTTGCCTGCTCTCCCACCACCTGCTAGTGCTGACCATTGGCTGAACCCAACTCAACAACAGGGAACAAGGGAAAAGTATACATGTCAGTTTTCTGGGGACCAGAGTAAGGTGGAGAAAGGCGGAGAGTGTGGGTCTGAAGGGACAAATGAAAGACAACTAGAACAGAAGAAAGGGGTCAGCAACATAAATAGATGATGCCCTGGAATACATGTGAAAGTAAGAGGATATTTAAAGTGTTATAAGGAAACAGACAAAGACAATTTAAAGGTATGTTTCTCAAGACTATTCTCTGTTCATTGTTTATTGCTTTATGTCCTTGTGCTTCTCTGGGCTCTTTGTTTCTGAAATGTGGAAAGAACCCTGAACTATGGTAAGGATATCTTTACTTCTGGTCCTGGATCTCTTGGCTTGCCTGTAATTTAAAGATCTAAATACTAACCTATTGTCCCAACCTGAATGATCCCATGTGATGTTTGAGAAGTTATTTACTTTTTCTAGAACTCAAGTGAGGCCATCTATAAAACATCTGAGCTAAACACATTGATCTCTGTGGCAGATTCAACTTCTGGGATTCTTTGCTCAGATGTATGGCTTGGACAGGTGCAAGGCAGGAAGAGGTCTAAACCCTATGGCAAACATGATGAACTTTTCTCAAGTGGGCTGATGTTAGACAGAGATGGTGGAAAGGAAATCTCTGTTTGCTAGTAGCATTAATATAGGTTGGGTGATTTTAAGTAACCACAACTTTGTACTGAGTCACCCATGCAGATACTATCTAAGGATAATGAATGCAGTTAAAAATCGTAGTAATCCTCTACTTAGATACCATTCTACAATTAATATATTGCTGGTGTGAGTTTTCCTATATGGCTCTCCTCAGGCCACCTTTCAATTCATGTAGAAGACAATTAGAATTAAGTCTCCAATTAAATTTTTACAAGAGACCGCATCAAATACTTTGGTAAATTCAACACTTACATGATTAACACAACCTCAATTATGCTGTCCCCCAACAGAAGGTTAGTATATCCCAAAGGCTCTTGTGTAATCTTTCACAGATATGCTTTTGGCTTTTGGTCTGAACACAGATTCATTGAGTGATTTCAAAGTGCAGGAACTGGGACATGTGCTCCTGCCTGCTTGATCTCAGTGATTCGGAACAGCTCAGTTGAGAAAAGATACAGATTTTCCCATTTGTAGATGAGCATACTAAATCCTTCCTTTTTTTGTACTTGCCATTCTTTTTGCCCAGAGATGCTCTTCTCTCTAATTTCTTTACTGATCAGTTCCCTATTTGTCTTTTAAAAATTAACTCAAATATCACCATCTTAGCAGATCCAGAGGAGAGGCAGTGCGGAATAGTGCTTAGAGAGTGGGATCTGTAGCTAGATGACTTGAGTGTCAATGTGAACCCTGCCATTTACTAGCTAGAAGACCTTGGTTTTATCATTTAACTTCTCTTCTCTGCACTTCAGTGAAAGGTAGGAGCATCTGGAACACATACCGCGTTTATCATCCTCCTGTGTACATAAACATGTTACTTCTGAAAAATGCCTTTTAAGAAAGTGAAAATGCCCTCCTTTCTCATTTTCCTTCCTGCTGGCTGGAATAGAGAAGTAATGGCTGGAGCTACATCTTAGAATAAAACAAAATACTATAGACTATAGAAAACAAAATGGAAAGAATCCAGATCTTTGTCATTGTGGAAACCTATCTCTGGACATCTGTGTAAATGAGAAAGAAAACAAAATTTTAAAGTATACCCTATGTGAGCCACTTTTATCTGAAGTTTTCTGTCACAGTTAAATCAATTCATCTGACCAAGAAAGAGGAAAGGAGTCAGGGATAAAAGTGCAGTCAGGAATAAAGTATGTTCATTTGTCTAGGGCTCCCTTAAGCTGAGTTATTGAGGATCAGGAGTGCACGTGTATTGTACATGTGCACACGGGGCTTAGCATCGTCTAGAAGGCCCTGCATTTTAGTAGTCTTATTTTCCTATCCAGTATCCTTTCTTTGCTTCAGAGAAGGCTTAGCTGACTTCACTCTCTTCCTGAGCAAATCAAGTTATCTTCTCTCCTTGAAAACTCTCACAGCATCTTGCCTTTTCTCCGCAGCTCTTACCAGTTTAGAATTAATTATGTGTTTACATCTGTTTCTTCTACCAGTGCATGAACACTGTGGACACTGGATCCCCGTCTATCTCCACTGATGGCTATCCAGCCTTCTGCAAAATGTTTGGCACGTGGGAAACATAATACACGTTCCCATGCTCATGTACCTTTTTAGAATATATGTTCATACTTTTAAAAAGGACAGCAAAAATGTGTTAAGTGAATAAATAAAATAAAATATGTTAGATCATTTAATAGAGGCTGTGGAAACATTTTCGTATTTAATCCTCGTGACAACCCTCTCTGGTACAAGTTGTAATTTAAAAAAATAAGAGGCCCTGAGTCATGAGGCTAACAAGTCACTGAAACTGGATTAGGGCATTGGTTGGTTAGTCTCATGACCCATTTTATTGTTCTCAAGCTCTCCAGAGGGGTCACAAAGATGAGAAGTTTGAAGAAGCTACAAAATACCACCCTCTACCCATTCTCTCTTGTCCAAACACAACATTGACAGCAGAGTTTTGCAAGCTTCTTCTGTCAGAAAAGCAGATAAAGAGGCACCCTCAGAATCATAGCTAAAACTGATTAGTCAATGGTTTTGTCTATATGATATAAAATGCTGTAGAAATTCTAGTTTATTTTCTTTCTATATAATTCTAATTATATATGTGTGTGTGTGTGTGTGTGTAGTATGTACTTTTTTCAAGAATAGCATATTCTACCCTAGTAACTGTATTTATAGAGCAGATGGGAACAAAAGAGACAGAAATAAAGACGTGTGCTCTTTATGGTAAGGGAGAGAATTCTTCTCGGCATCAGTTCACCAAAAAAATGCTGGGCTAGGTTCAGGTTTCTTAATCTAAATGGCATTTATCTTTTCTTTTGTAATATGAGTTAGGGCAGTGTTGTGATCTAACAGAGTTAGGTCATCAGTGTTGCAGTTGAGTTTCAACCTTTGCTAGACATCATGACCATGTGAAGTTTATTTAAACTTTTGAAACTTTAATTTTCTTCTCTGTGCAAATAGAGATTATGAGAGCACCTCCTTCTCAGGTTATTCTGAGGATTAAATTAAATAATGCAGGTAAAGGTCATGAATCTTCATGGGTTATTGAAATGTACTAGCACTGCCTACGTGTTTACATCCCCATTTCTAAAAATAATTAGAAATCGAGAACTATTATGAAGGAGACTGCAGAAGTCAATGCACATCCTTTCTAGCACTACAGTTAAGGCAATATACACAGTATCTAGCAAAGTACCTGGTGCATAGTAGGTGCTTCCTTTCCCATTTCCATTAGAAAATAATTCCTAGAATGTAGCCTAGAAGCAGTTAACCAATGCAGGCAGTGAGCAAGTAGTTTTATAGCAATCCTGACCTTGACAAGGAATATGTCACCAAGGTGTAGAAAGTCCTCAGATCTTCTAAGATAATAGAGTGAGGCTTTCAAAAATAATGTCCCCCACCTCATGCAGCATTGGCCATTCCTACTATTAGGCTTGGGTTTTGCCTGTGCAAGGGGTTATTGAGAGTATAGATAAGGCTGATTCTATATCCTTGATCCCAGTTTTCTCTCAGAGCATTCACTGACACCCAGTTATGCCTAAAGGCATTATCTGAGTCACACTGAGTTGTAGGGCATCTCTCAACAAAGAAAATGTGCTCACAACATCTAGCTATCAACACATCCATAGCTATCTACACATTCATACAAGCTTGGACTCACCAGCTAGGAAAAAAGAAGTATTTCCCTCACCTCTACCTTTTTCCTGAGGGTTTTCAGTTAACAAGAATCTGATGTCTGGCTAGAGAATTAGCCACACCTGTACCGAGATCCCATCTCTGCTGCATCTTAATCCTGTGAGGACAGTCACTTAGCTCCTATGAGCTTCTGTGCACGTAAAGTGGTGGTATTGATTTTTATTCTATGTTTGTCCCAAAGTTGTAATGACAAGGAAGTAAAATTGGGAATGTCTAGATCATAAATTAGAGACATTGATCAAACATTAACCATAAGTATAGCTATTCAAATTCTATTCATCTTTTTGGGGCTAGCTCAAAAAACTCTGTTCTTTTTGAAATCTTCTTTGATGACTTTAAATCAAAATAATATTGCCTTTTTTTGGAATTCCCACCATACAATATGTACTTTACAGCAATTAACTTGTTCTCTAAGTATTTTTCATTTATTCTCTTGTCCTCTCTAAACAATATCTCAGCTCATTGAAAATACAGATACATCATTTTTTTTTTTTAACCTAAATTCTTCTCCATTTCTAAGCAAAGTTCATCCCTCTCAGGTGTTTAATACAAGGTCTGACAATTAAATTTGCAAACTCATCCTAGAAAAAGTGCTACATACCCTCACTGCTAAATATTACTATGGTCACCTTCAAAGTACTCCTCTTGGAAAACTATACAGTGATGCTAGCACCTAGTCATCAAAGCAATTTTTGAACTCTTTTTTCTGGAATGACCATCAGAACTGTCGTCATATTACCCTTGATGTCTTGGATGTCACCAAAATGTCTTCCTTTCAATATTTCCTTTATCTTTAGGAAAGGAAAAAAATCACTGAGGGCCAGATCAGATGAGTAGAGAGAGCATTCCAGTACAGTTATTTGTTTACTGGCTAAAAACTAACAGACAGCTCTGTGTGGGCTGGTGTATTGTTGTGATGCAAGAGCTCCTTTGGGACCATTTTTGCATATACCTTTCTCATGCCGAGATTTTCAGTTAAGATTTCCCTGTTTCTCTATTGTGTTTATTTGGTCTACTCTGCTTCTCACAGTCAGCTGATGATCTTGATGCACAATTCAACAAATTTTGCAGTGATTTAGACAGTTCTTCTTGTTACTGGCCTTCCTGACCTCTCTTCATCAGTGACACATTCTCTCCCCTCAGAAAAATATTTACTCCATTTGTACACTGCCATTTTCTTCATGGCATTATCCCCATAAACTTGAACTAACTTGTCCCTGATTCGACTTCCACTTTTGCCAAGTTTAACAAAACATTTAGTTTGTTCGTTGTTCTAATTCAAGCGCTGACATGCTCATGAAAGTGCACGAAAACATGCGACAGTAATAATGAATGCCACTCAGCAAGATTCTGCCACACATTAACATGGACACAACTGTGAGACACTGATATATCAAGGTTATGAAACCTTACCGAGTTGTTTGTACAGTGCTGCTAATGTAACCACAAGGTGGCAAGTTCACAAACTTGTCAGATCTTGTAAGTGTGCAGTTGATATAGAGTTTAAGATTTAAGTTGATTTTGGTGTCCAAACACTCAGCACAACATGCAAGGCTCAGTATAACTTTCTAGGTGTATTTTCCACCATTCTTATAGCCAATGTACTAGTAGCAAAAAAAAAAAAAAGAGAGAGACAGAGAGAGAGAGAGAGAGAGAGAGAAGAGAGAGAATCATCAACCCCTGGAAACCATGCACTTCATGCCAGTTGCCTTTATTTTATGCCATTCATTCTACCTGGAAGATTCTTCCTATGTTTTCTTTTCACTTGTAAACTCATTATTTTTTTCAGAGCTCAGATGATATCTTACCATCTCCTCCTGAAACTCAGGCAACAGCATTTGCTACCAGTGCATGCCATCAGTGTATACATGGATGTTCTGGTTCATAAAAACAATTCATATGTAACAATGTAGTTATTTCATGTTTATCTTTTCTACTAAGCTCTGACCTTCATGAGGACAGAGGCCACAGATTTTTTTTGTTTTTTTAATATTTTGTACATCACATAGCAGGTATTCAATTATATTTTTAAACTAGTTTGATTTGTTTTTCCATTCTGAACTTTAAAAAAAGCCTACAATGAACATTTTGCACCAATGCATTAGCATTTGGATACTGACATCTTATTCTTTGTGACTGCTAAGTGTCTGTCACTGTCTTTGATTTAAGTTAACATCTGGCTTATCTTTAGATTGATTTATTAGATTGTTTTCCAACCAGATGTGTGACAGTCAGTGGCACACTCTATCAGTCTGACTGCTCCTGGTTCCATATAAACCTATCAATTCAGGTGCCTTTAGGAGTGCAAATACTAAACCTGATCTTGTTTGAGAATCTCAAAGTATGTTCAGAGCTATTAAACTCATAAATCTGAGAGGTGCTAAAACTCTTATTTTGATTTACGTGTCGACCCAGTTATCTTACCCAGAAATTGAGCTAATAAAGAAGCTAAATGCATAATCTCTAAAATCAGAATGATCTTGGTGCTGATGTTGATTACATTTTTGAGAATTAACAAGTCACTTAATCTACAGAGCTTCAGTTTTCCCCTCTGTAGATTGGGGCATACAAATAGGATTGCTGTGAGGATTATAAGATGATGTTTATAAAACACTTAGCATAGTACTCACACCTGATTAACACTCAATACATTATAAATCTTATAATGGCAATGATTTACCTTAACAAACAATCTTTGAAGACCATTATGTTCTAAGACTGAGTTAGGAATTGGAATTGGCATAGACCTACGAAAGTAGAGATGGACAAAGGAACATCTTTACCCTGAGGACTTCAGTCATGTTTAAGCAATACTGATATAAATTTTTAAAAGTTATTATGGCAAAATTCGAGGGCAGTGCTGAAGACAAACAGAGAGTGAAGGAGCACAGAGGACAAATAAATAGTCGAACTGAATGAGATAAGAAAGGATATCTAGACAATGAAGTGAGATATGGACTAGGAGTGCCCACACAATCTGAGTAACTCTCATCTCCTTAGATATCCTCAGTTTCATCAATGGGAGTGAAAAGACCTCCCACACATACACACTGGGAGTGAGAACACTCATCCCTGACAGGAGTCAAGAGAGAACCCACGCACATACTCCAGAGTCCAGCCTCACAAACACAGCCTCTTTGTCACTACATATTTGAGTCTACCAGGATTCATCTTGCTGTTTTTGCCCTCCAACACAAGAATCCTCAGGTGCATAGGTCACCTCTTATTCCCAAACTCTTATCCCTATAAAGCACAATTTCTTAGTCCATCCCCTTTCTTATCATTAAATCCCTTCACTGAACACTCTGGGATTCAGGATCTATCATCAGCAAAATCTCCTATATCCTTATCCTCACACACTTTTCTGAATGTTCCCTTTACCTTTTTGCACTTAAAAACAAAACAAAACAAAAAACTGCACTCCCCCGAGGACCTTGCTTTCCATCCAGCCCTTTCATGTAGAGATCTTTTTATTCTCCTATAAACCTTGTACTTCTGGGATGAGAACTGGTAATTGGTGTCTTTCAAGTCCTCATCTCCATTTCCACACCATTCCCACACCCTGCTTCAGTGGTGTGCTGGGGCTTACTTGAACCGATGCATGAGATCTGATTGTGCATATGTTAGTGATTTTGTTAGTAGTTTGGAGGCACCACTGTATAATTCACATCATGGAAATTGACAAATGCTACATAAGGGTTTTTTGTTTTGTCCTCCAGAAAAAGCTGTTTGTTACACATTGCCCTAGACTCTGAAAACTCCCAGCTTTGGATCCCATCATTCATTGTTTCTGGTTTATTGTCATTTTTTCCAATATTACTCTATCTTGGTCCTTGGATAATTTATGTGTGTGTATCTGTATGTGTGTGTATATCTATATCATGCATAAGTTCCATGCATATATATGTGTGTGCATGTGTCTGCATATGTGTGTGTATATATATATATATAGAGACTACACACATAGACACACACATACACATACATATACGCACAAATATACATCTCTATCTATATCTAATCTACAGCTATATCTAGAGAGAGAATCTTCTGACCTTTCATATCCATGATCTCAGTCCTCTTGTCAAATGATCTTGTCCTTCACTCTACCTTATCCAGTTTCTACCTAGTTCTCTATAGGTCTTATTTTCCATAACTGCAATATCTCTATAACCTCAAATGCATGCATTCTCTTTCTGACTACCATATCCTAACTTTCCAGCTTACTTCCTCGAGCATTCGTAATGCCGACAATCATTTGCCCTCTCCAAGACCTCCTATCCCCTTATCTAACCACTTCATTTGTATTTCTCACCCATTTGAGGTTCTGCATTCCCTTTTAACATAGCTTAATTTTCACAGCCAACATATTAATCACTTCTTTGCATACAAGCTTAACTTTCTGACCCCTCTCATTGTTTGCAGAATTTACTTGGCAAAACCTTCATTTAATCCTACTCTGGACCTACTCCATTCTTGTATGCAGCTGCTAACTGTGGACAGAATAAACCAACACACAGCTCAACTGATTAGTCACCCTTTAAATCATGATTATGAACTTCAGGTTAGACCTTATGATTGCCAGACATATTTACACATCCATAATCCATTCACTTTCCAATATTTCAGCAATCCTTCTTCCTCCTACATCATTTTTTGTTCTTTTGTATATTTTTAAACTGAATATCTTGGAAATTTATTAATTTTTAATGTTGTACTATTAGTGAAATGAAAGGTTTAAATTGAGCAGAACTTTTTCAAATCCTAAAGCTCTGGAGCTTTTTTTCTTGATCTAGTATTTTTTCATGAAGACTGTAAAAGGGAGAAATGTTATTAATATATAAATGACTCTTATTAAATTTATTTTAAGCTTCTAATCTTATTTATTCTTTTGAATAGTTGATTTTTTAATGTGTTTAATTTTTATATTCAAGGGGCACATGTGCAGGTTTGTTATATGGGTATACTGCACGATGGTGAGATTTGAGCTTCTATTAAGTCCATCATTCAAATATTACCCAATAAATAGTTTTGCAGCTCTTGCCACCACCCCACTACTTTCCACAATCCTTTAAGAGTATCCAGTGTCTCCTCCCATTTTTATGTCTGTGTGTATCCAGTGTTTAGCTCCCACTTATAAGAGAGAACATGCAGTATGTGGTTTTCTGTTTGTGTATTAATTCACTTAGAATAATGGCCTCTAGCTGGATCCATCTTGTTGAAAAGGACGCAATTTTATCCTTCTTCGTGGTTACATAGTATTCCATGGGGTATATGTACCACATTTTCTTTATACAGTATATCATTGATGAGCATCTAGGTTGGTTCCATGTTTTTGCTATTGTGAATAGTGCTGCAATAAACATGCAAGTGCAGTTTTATTTTTGGTAGAACAAGTTATGCTTCTTTGGATATATACCCAGAGATAGGATTGCTAAGTTGAATAGTAAATCTATTTTTAGTTCTTTGAGAAACCTCCAGACTGCCTTACATAAGAGCTGGACTAGCTTACATTCTAATCAATAGTGTGTGAACATTCTCTTTTCTCTGCAACCTCATCAACATTTTTTTTTTTAACTTTTTACTAATAGCTATTCTGACTGGTTACTGTAGCCTTATAGTAACTTATACTAAAGTTTGAAGTTCAATAATGTAATACATCTAGCTTTGTTCTTTTTGCTTAAAATTACTTTGGTTATTCAGTTATTTTTGCTTCCATTTGAATTTAAGTTTTGTTTTGTTTTTTACCCTAGATCTGTGAAAAATGACGCTGGTAGTTTAATAGAGATTGTGTTGAATATGTAGATTGCTTTAGGCAGTACAGATATTTTAACAATATTGATTCTTCTGATTCATAAGCATGGGATGAAATTTTTTTTCATTTGTTTATGTCATCTTTGATTTCTGTCAGCAGTGTTTTGTAGTTCTTGTTGTAGAGATCTTTCACCTCTTTTGTTAGATGTATTCCCAAGTATTTTACTTTTGTGTGTGACTGTTGTAAGTGGGATTGTGTTCCCTGATTTGGTTGTCAGCTTGAACACTGTTGATTTAGAAATGCTACTGATTTTAGAAACGCTACTTTACTGAAGTCATTTATTAGCTCAAGGAGTCATCTGTTGGAATCTTTAGAATTGCATATTGTTTGCAAAGAAGGAAAGTTAACCTCTTATTTTCTATTTAGATACCTTTCATTTCTTTCTCATGCCTGATAGTTCAGGTAAGGACTTCCAGTACTATGTTAAGTAGGATTGGTGAGAATGAACATCCTTCTCTTTTTTGGGGTTCTTCGAGGGAATACTTACAACTTCTGCCTATTTAGTATGTTAGCTATGGGCTCAGCATAGATGGCTCTTATTATTTTGAGGTAGTTCCTTCTATTCCTAGATGGTTGAGGGTTTTTATTGTGAAGAAATGTTGGATTATAGTGAATGTTTATTCTATATCTATCAAGATGAGTATGAGGTTCTTATTTCTCATTCTCTTTATGTAGTGTTTTACACTTATTGACTTATGTAGCCAACCTTGTATCCTAGGAATAAAGCTCACCCCTTCATGGTGAATGAACTTTGCAATGTTTTGCTAGATGCAGTTTGCTAGTATTTTGTTGAATATTTTTGTTTCTATGTTCATCAGGGATATCAGCCTGCAATTCTTTGTGTCTTTGTGAGATTTTCTCATTGGCATAACTTATTTGAATTTCTTTCATAATTAAACAAAAATTATTTGGAACCCATCTTCACCTTACAGTTACCACTCTAGTTCTTAACTTCCTTTGCATTTAAATTCTATGAAAGAATAATTTGCATTTTCCCCTGGCATTTTTTGTTCAGATTTAAACTATTCTAAAAGAACTATCTTCAGCATATCACACAAACTTCTTACATGAAAACCAGCTATAACATACTTTTTTGGCAAATACCATGGCCACTTCTCATTTTCGTTATCTCGCATGAACTATCAGCAGCATTTCAAATGGCTCTTCCATGATAATTCCATGCATTCTCAGTTTTCCTTCTACCTTAATATTTATCTTCCTTAGTCTCCATTGCTAAGTAATGTACTCCTTTCTGATCTCACAAGACTGGAGCACCCCAGGGCTGAGTCCTTGGTCTTCTTTATTCTCTAGCTGCCTTCACTCCCTTGGGGGGACCTTCTCTAGGTTCATGGCTTTAAAAACTATCTATGTGGCAATAACACTCCAATTTGTCGTTTCAGGCCAGAACTCTATGCTGAACTCCAAATTTATACCAACAATGAATTATTCAACAGCTTTGATATTTGATGGCCATCTCCCAGCTAACATGCCTCAAACTGAACTTTAGTTCTTGAATGGGGAAATTTCTCAGGACAAAGACAATTAGACTTATCTTTGTACTTCTATTTCAATTACACTCTACTTCCTACTCATTATGAAATGCTGTAGTCTTTATCTTCAAAATATATCTCAAACCTAACCACTTTTCTAACTCCCACTAGACTTGCTCTCATTTCTTGCCTGAAGTACTGCAATTGCCCTTCAATGCAATGCTCTCTCTAATTTCACCCTTGCCCCTTTCAGCCTATTATTACATTAGCAGCCAGAATTATCCCTTTAAAATATAAATCACATCTTGTCACAACTCTACAATGCCTCCCTATTTCCAAAGTTTAAGAAAAAGTCTTTGTCTTGGCTTATTTCTTCTCAATTTGTTTCCAGTTATCTCTGACTTTATGTTCACTATGCTCCCATTAATCACCTGTGGCCTCCTTGCTTACTACAACATACTGGCATAAGCCCAACTTGGAGCTTTTGGAGTCGCTGTTCTGTCTGGAACACTGTTCCACAATATCCCTCATGCTATGTTCTCCACTTCCTGAAAGTCTACACTCAGATATCAATTTCTAAATAGGGTCTACTCACTTATTCTACTTACAGTAAACTCCCATCCCTCTACAACTCAGTCTCAGGTACCTACATTGCCCATACTCTGATCTCTCTCTCTCTCCTTTTATTCCCCAAAGTACTTATAGAATTCTATTATACTAGATAATTGCCTTATTTATTATGTTTATTTTCTGTGTCTCCTGCTACTATGTAATCACCAAAAGGACAAGAAGTTGTGTGTGTATGAATATTTTCCCTCTTGTTGGTTTGATGTATTCCACATATCTTCTAGAACTTGTTTGTCACATGGTAGATTCTCAAACATATTTTCTGAATGAATATGAAAATAAAAATTTTTATGAAAATGAAAATTTCTTAAAGTGCATAGGGATTAGTCAGAGAAAGCTATCCCTTTAAATTCCAATAATTTTCTGTCCTTCAACTATTTTATTGTTTAGAAATTTCACTGCTTCTTTTTATGCCACAATAAAATCTATGCTAGGAGTTGTATTGCAGGCTCCCCCTGCCCCCATTTTACCTGTTTGTCCAAATTGCTGTTGTTTAATTTTCCATCTTATCATAATGGAAATGATTATTTTTTAAATAGTACCATAATATATTATATACTAGCAACTTCCAATTATATGTTAGAGAAACTAATATATAATTGAAAATCAGTTTATTCAGTTGTAAATTGGGCATAATACCTACTTTAATTTTCTTTGAAAAATTAAAAGGAAAATTATTTGTGACATAAATTAGACAGTTAAGATTAGTGGAAGTTAGTAATTAAACAGTCACAAATTAGGTAAATGAATGTATGGATGAATACATTATTTAGTCAGAACAATTAAAATATGTCCTTGTTTATGAATATTTATGGAAATTCTATTGGAAAACAAATTAAACATTAAAAAACATTTTTATTAAAATTATTTTAGTTTCAGTTTTGAATAAAGTAAAAGCCAAGAGGTCATTCTCATTATGCTTATATTATGTAAGTCACTAGTTACATTATTACTTAGCAATGTCTTGGTGAAATATAAAATATGTGATTCAGATTTATGACAAAATATTCAACGTGATAGACAAATAATAAGAACTATGTATTGGTCCTACAATTGCATGTTATAGTGATTTAGTCATGCAAAATAGGTGTGGCTGATATGAGAGATGAATAAGAGTCAAAATTTTTCCATGTGGTTTTTAATATACCCAGTGTTTTGTTCCATAGCCCAACTGGTTTTCTTTTCCTTCTCCTTAATGCAGGCTATGGAAGGTAAATTCTATAATGCTCCAGCAAATTGAATTATATAATGCTTACTAGTAGATATAATAGCATTGAGAGACTTAGATGACATTGCTAAGTACTCATCCCTCCCTCCAATTCAAGCATGTGGACCTTGACGCAAGAGGGTTGAAATGTTTGATAATCACATATAAAGTGAAACTGGACTCTTTCTTACTATTCAGTCCATAATATTTATTGGGTCCCTTCTCAAACCTGCACAATGAGTTTCGGATCCAAAAATATTAGCCTTGTTCTTGTTGACCCTCATGATGGCTTTTGATGAGTTTGATACGAAGAATGTTTTAATCACTTTTGTATCATATATACATGCCCTATTTAGGTTCATTCTGATATTCAGATCTTCCCTTTTGAAGTCAAGGATCCTGGCAAACAACAGTGTATACATATAGAACATTGTCATGAAATATACAGGAAGCAAAGAGTCTGCAATAGTGATGAAACCATGATAAGTCATCATCCAAAAGACTGTGGAAGTCCTAACAGGTGCCCAAGAAAGTTAAAGTCAGAGCAATTCAAGGAAAAGAAAGGTCTAAATCATGAGTCCTTCATTTTTCCATGTACAAAAAATGCTATTGCTATATTTATAATATATATGCTGCTATTGCTATATTTATAATATATATGCTGCTATGAGAAGTAAATTGGATAGAAAGTGTAGAAATTTAGATAAGCATCTGTTATATAAAGATAAGGAGCATGAATTATATCAATGACACAAAGCAGTTTTTGTGTGTATACATATTTGTCAGCTCTATAAAATTCTTTCTAATCACAGAAGATTAAAAAATTAAATTATTTTGGCCTCTCTAACTTGACAGGTAGGGTAGCATAGTAAAGAAAATAATGATTTGCTGCCAGAGAAGCCTGTTTATAATCCTTATCCTAACACTTTCTGTATGTGTGATCTTGTGCAACTGTCTTGATCTTTTTATGCCTCATTTTCCTTTTTAAGAAATCAAAGATTATGTAGCATATAAATAAATACACGTACATATCAATCCCTGTGTGGTTGAGAGGTTAAATGACACAATGCACGCAAATGCATCTAGCATGATATATGCTAAACAAGTATCACTGATCTTCCTTCTTGGGGAAGCAGGGGACAGCGTCTTAGGCATTGGCCTTTGTAGAAGAACCATATTTCACAGTCATTAATTTGCTTTGCAAGGATCTTCCCAGTATGGATTGTAATAGCTTGGCATTGTGTCATCTCAACTTGGGATGCTAGAATAAACATAAATACTCATTGAACACTTACTTCTAACCAGGCCACTGTTCAAAGTATTTTTCGTATTTACTTATTTAATCCTCACCACAACACCAAGGGTGAGATTATGTTACAGCCTACATTTTACAGATGAGAAAAATGAAGCACAGAGAAGCCACAGAACATTCTCTAGCTACACAGTTAAGAAGCAATATAGCCATGATGTGAACCCAGGCAGGTAAACTCCAAAACCTACACTCTTAAAATCTATGGCCTTCAAGATGAATCCCAAACTTTGTGGTGTGTCAGTGCAGGATGTACCCTGGAACTGTCTGTGCTATCAGTTTCATTCACTGCATCCCCTCTGTTTCCTCTCCTACACACAATTTAGCCAACACAGGGGCAGTGATGTTTCATAACTACTTTAGACAGTCATGCCTTGATGCTCGGAAACCATTTGATTTGAATCTGACAAGTTAGTGAACTCTTACTCAATGTTCTTTCAAATATCACCTACTTTATGAAGATTTTCTATGCTCTTCTTGGAATAACTAATTCTTTTCTGTTTTCCACCACTGGAGCATCTTTACTGTGACTATTGCATTATAATTAATTGCTTTGTTGACTGTCTTTCCCAATGGATTGTGAGCTTTTCCAAAGGAATGTCCATGTCTCATTTATCTGCACGTGTCCATTGCTTGGCAATTTGCTTGGTACATAATCAGTTCTCGATAAATGTTTATGGAATGCAATGGGATTAATTAAGCACACCTGGGGAAAAGAATAAATCCTTCATAACTTTTTGAAGAGCAAACAGCAAAGACATTGAAAAAATTATTTACAAAGTATACCGGACAAAGTATCCCAAAACAAAAACAGGCACTGGGAGTTTGGCAGGATTACTTTTAAGTGTGTAATTTCGTCAGGTCTAGTAACAGCTGTATAGTGATTAGAAGATAAGGTGAGTTTTGTGGCCCTCAGAATGACAAAGACTGAAATTTCACCTCCGTTGACTTAGTTGTGAGACTACTCAGTCATTCTAGATGTAGTAGATGTGTAACTTTCCTACTCACTTTATTTTAACTCTAAAGTGGGCATAATGATACCTAACACAAGACTGAGGTATGGGTAAAAGATTATGTGGTAATGAACTATTATATGCTTAATTTAGGTTCTGGCCCCCACTAAGAGCATTGCTTAATAGTTTCACATATTTCCTCCTCTCCAAAAAAAAAAAAAAGTAACAACAAAAGATAAATTATAGGATATAGATGAGTGATAAGATATAGAATGTCACTATGTAGCATAATAAAACAAAAAGTAAAAAAAGTATCTGTTTTGGTTTCAAGCAAATCTGCTCCCTTCTGCAATTTTGGACACAGAGATTTGGAGCAGAGAAATCAGTCAAACTAGAATATAGAACAAAAAGGAGTCATCCCCAGGGCAATAAGTAAAGGCGGTATTCAATGCCTTGCGGAGCTAATGTGGGTAAGCAGATTCCTGAGTCTGGCACTTGTGAGATCGTTGAACCAGTACATAAATAGACACTTTGTATAAAGAGCAATAGGGGCTCATGTGACACTCCAGCCAGTACTGATATGAGGAAAGAACATGGACTACAAAGAGAGAGAATCAGAAGGTCTTGGCACTCCCCCAAAATAAAAGGAGTGGAGTAGAACATTGAATGAGGGATGATTTCCTTTTCGTTATATCTGAAAAAAGGAAAAAATAATGCTTTCTCCATGGTCCTTAAATGAGGAAAAATATAACACAAATTGAAATCCACTCCTCTTCAAATAGGATTTGCCTCTATAACTAAAAGTCCCTTTTAAGTATCCTTCTCTAAGTCTTCAAGACCAGGCTAGGTATGTCTTCTATGAGCACCATAGTATCTACTCCATTTGGTTTGTTTATTCAATCACTTTTTTATTTATCATCTATTCATCAATAAATAAATACTTATTTGTACACCTCTAACAGGCCTGACTGCTAGTCAGCAGGGATATACTGTTGAATAAAACAGGCAAGTCACCTGTCTTTATGCTCATTCATTTCAGGGAAGGATAAATACAATGAATAAATCAACAAATCGGTCAACAAGAGACATACAGATTGTGATGAGTATAATAAAGGAAATGTACTGGTCAGTGAGATGGAAGCAAACTGTGATGGGCAACTTAAGATAGAGGGATCAGGGAAGACTTCTCTGCAAAGATGTCAGGTGATCTGAGAAATCTAAGGGATGGAAATGAACCAGCTATTTGAAGGTCTGAAAGAGCATCCTCGATGGTGGACAGCAAGGGAAAAGGCCTGAGTGGGAAAAGGTTAAGTGCATTTGATACACTGAAAGGCTGGCTGGGCTGGAACAGATTGATTGGAGGGCATAGTCCAAATTGGCCTTCTTCACTTCTCCCTAGAGCACTATGTTAGCCTCTAACTTGGCTCCTTGCTTCCATCTTCATCTGTCTTATCAATTCTCCACCAGCAGCTAAAGTAAACCAAATGATATTATTCTCTTGCTTTCAGCCCTGCAACAGTTTTTGCTTGCATTTTTAACTCAAAGTCTTTGTAAGGGGCTATAAGGCTATGTTTGTTATACCTAAAACTTGTTTTCTGATCTCATTTCTATATTTTTCCCTTTTGCACATTTAGCTCCAGCCATATTGTCTTCCTTGATGTTTCTCGGATAGTTCAGGAACTTTGCATGCCCAAATATCAAAATGACCAGCTCTCTCCCTTACACCAGTTCTCAGCTTAAGTCAACTTCTCCATGAGCCCTCTTGACCACCTACCCCCTGTCATTCCATGTTCCTGTATGTTACATAAAGACTCAATATTCTATTGTCTATTTATTGCTTACTTGCCAATTGTCTTTCTCCTCTGCTATAACATAAGCATCACAAGACACTTGTTCTTTTTAATTTATCCCCAATGATAACAAATATACATTGAACACACGGATGATACATTAGGCTTATTTATATTTTGGTAGGCTACAAGTCACATGCCAACAGAGTGCAGTGGGACTTCAAAAGAAAGACTTTAGAAAGGAGTCAAGCCTTCGAGGATAAAGAATCACATGCTCACAAAGTTTAGCAGAGCAGGACAAAAAAGAAAGAAAAGCAGAAATTTGATTCGAGGAAACAGTCTGTGAAAAGGCACATGATAGGTGACTAGAGAAAAGGATGAGATCTCAGAGTGGCTGGAGCATGGGGAGACAGCCCAGAAGGATCATGAGTAGTAGTAAGAGAAAGGGTTGAGGTCAGATGATGACATGTTTAGTCAACTCAGCAAGAAAAAATTTGTTTCATTCTTCAGGTATTTTGGGGCTGGTTACATTACATACCATTTGTGATATGATTTCTCACTAAGAAATCTATGAACAGACACTTATTAAGTTATCAGGAAAGCTACTAAGAAATTGTCTTCCTTTTTCAAAGATTTGTGTCATTGGCCATGTACTTGCATATGTGCCTGCAGTGAGGTTCCTCATTCCTGTCACTACCCAATGTTTCTAGAGCTCAGCACATCAGAGAGATTATAGACTTGGTCCAGAGCTTGTGTGACTGTCTGTTCTTTATCAGACACCAGGCCATTATCATAAATTCTCTACGCAGTGGGAAGAGCTGTGCCCAATATCTCCCTCCCTTTGATCATCTCCAGTAATGTACACACATACTGCTCTGTTTTCCACTAGCCCACTGTAACACAGTGGAATAAATGCATAATGAGGATATGCAAAGTCTGCTTGCTTCTCTGGTGATCACAAAGAAAATACTGATGACTCTCCTCCATTATTTCTTTTATTCTGTGTGTTTGTTTGACTGCCAAGGAAGAGAATGATAAGAAGTGAGACCCACAGATGGTACTTTGATATCTAATCAGCCTTCATAACTCTGCCCACCCAAAAACTACAGATGTTCTAGAAAGATGTAGATGGGATACTGGAAAATTTTTTAAAATAATAAGATGAAAAGAAAAAAAAAAGAACAAATAAGGCTCTGGCAGATGTTAGGCTTGAGGGTTGGAGTTTACAGTTCTTTTAAAAGCAAATTTAGCATTAACTTCACCAGAATAAAGAGAGAAAAACATTGCATTTATGCAGCACATTAGTGTTTTTTCTAAGATTGTTTACTCTGCCTGGGGCAATATGGTGTGGCAGCTATAATAATATACCTATTGAAATAAGTCAACCATGAATGGATTTGAAGCTTGGCTGCATCACTTACTACTGTGTGACTTGTAACATATTACTGAAGCTCTCTCAACTTTCATTTCCTCATCTATAAAACAGGACATAACAGTAATACCTACCTCATAGAATTATCCCAAAGGTTAAACAATCTGTTTCATGCAGTCCTTGTAATGTGTGATCTACCCCATATTTTCTCTTTGAGGGCTCCACCTGGTATCACAACAGTAATGGATCCTAGGCCCATATGCTGCCTCACCCTCCTTCCATTCTCCCCAGGCATCTCAGATGGAGATTTTAACGAGAGAAGTACAAAGTCATTTTTTTTTTCTTTCTCTTTTGCTTTCTTATGATATCTTGATAGTTTTATTTGAGAGCAGGATATGCTTTCTATCTAGAAGTATCTTCAATCCTGGACAGGGAAAAATGATCTAAGTCACACGATGATTCTAGAATCAAGAATTTAAGGGAAAAAGGGAATGTGAGATTTCTTTTGGTTACTTTCAGTCCAAGTCAGTAGGTATTGGAAGTGCATACAGATTATGAACAAAATAATTAAGAATGCCAGATAAATATGACAGGAAAAATCCTTTGCTTTACATCTCTGAAATGCAAAGACTAGTAATTCTACAAATCAAGTACAGAATTGAGAACCCACATCATTTTTATCGTATACTTTACTTTTCTTTTTTTTTTTTTTTTGAGTTGGAGTCTCACTCTGTGGCACAGACTGGAGTGCAGTGGCCACTCCCAGCCACCACAGCCTCGACCTGCTGGGCTCCGGCGATCCTTCCGCCTCAGCCTTCCAAGCAGCTGGAACTACAGGCACGCATTACCATGCCCATCTAATTTTTTTTTTTTTTTTTTATTGTAGAGATGAGCTCTCACCAAGTGGGTCTCGAACCCGTGGGCTCAGGCAATCCACTCCCCTCAGCCTTCCAAGGCACAGGATTACAGGCTGAGCCACCGAGCCCAGCTTACTTTACTTTTCTATACATGCTCTTTGCCACATGGTTGTCTAATCCATATATGATTACTTTATTAATTCAAGCAATCATAGTGTGTTGAGCACCAGCTATAAATTAGCCCTAAGGATAAAGACATTTTTTAAAAAATCAGTCTTTTTTTTTTTTTTTTGCCATTGATAGACCATTGCTGCCATTGCCTTGCTAAGTTATGGTGTGGACATGGGCTCTTTGAGCTATGGCCAGGGCATGTATTCTTAAGCTTTGGCCCCCTCTCCCACCTTGGAGAGGTGAATCTCCTCTTTCTCTCTTTCTTTCTAATTTACTTTCTAAATAGACTATCTTTTCTAATCTAATAAAAATAAATAGATAGATAAAAATAAAAATTCAGTCTTTGCCCTCAGCATACTCATCCTCATGAAGGAAGCAGACAATGGGTTTTTATAAGGAAGGTACATGACATTATGGGAACACAGAGAGAAACAAAAAGAAGGGACATCTCTAGTGATATGGAACTTATTATCTTGCTGAATGAAAGTTCACCCGGCATAGTAAGATTGCTTCTTGTTTACACTGAGGCCTTTCGGACCATGTGACACTAAAGGTATGGGGTGAGCAATAGCAATGGAATCAGCTGGGCCAGACAGGATGGAGAAAGGAAATCTAAAACGCCTCTGGGCTTCCTCATCTCACCAAGCACTTCTGCCTGCTTGGCATTTTCCCGCCAGCTCCAATTGACCATGTAAAGGTGGAAGTTAAAGCTAATTAGCATGCAACAACCTCCCTCCTTGCTCTTTTAAAATCTAAATTGAATGCTCATGAGGGGGCCTGTTCCAAAGCTGCTAATAAGAGCACCACAGTAATAATACTGCATTTCCTAGCACATATCATAGTTAGTTGTATGTCTCTGTATTAACTGGGTTTATTTTTATTGAAAAAACACCAAGCTACCAAGCTGGCCTATGGGTTGTGTATGTGTGTATGTGTGTGTGTGTGTGTGTTTGTGTGTGTGTCAGTGTGTGTGTGTGCATGTATACAGGTAAAACAGAAAATACCATCAGCACCATAGAGAGTTCTTATTACTGTCACTCATTTGTGTGGAGTTTATTATGGGACTGCTAACATCTGTTGCATGGCTTTAACATGCTAGGCAATTTAGTAGATAATGAAGACACAGATTAGAAAAAAAAAACAAAAGACTGTTTCTGGCCTCTAGAAAATATTAGTTAATTGGTGGGATATCAAACTATGACAGATAACTTTAAGGTAAGCACAGTATGCTGAAAAGAACACAAAGGAGGAAGATTGGGAAGTAAGGCAGGGCTGAACTAATATGAATGAGGTATGTAGGAATTAATCTGTTAAAGAAGAAATGGTGCTGGGCGATTATGACCTTCGGGAAACTGATAAAGCAAAGGTATAAAATTAGGAAGCAGCATGATGAAAGGACTTTCACTATTAATAAAGGGTCAAGTGTAAGCCAGGAAGTAGCAGAAAAGGGGCTGGAGAAACGGACTTGGCATTCATCACTGCATTTTAGCTTCACAACAGCCCTGTGAGCTAGGAACCACTCTTCTATTACAGATATGGAAACTAAAGTCAGAAACAAAAGTGACTTGACTTTTATTTCTCCTGTTAAATGTGGTATTCAAAATTGGGATCCAGTTCTGCCTGATCCTATGTCTCCTTCACTTTCCATATCTCATGCTTCCTCAATGTAAACCAACCATTGAGACTCGGAAACCTGAGGTGTTTATGCAGTACTGAGGCAAAGACATAGAAGATTTAGCCTAAGTAAAAACATAAGAATTATTTTCTTCAATAGTGAGAGTCATAACTAGAAAGACATTTTATATTTCTACAGCATGGGATCTTCTTAATCCTTGAAATAGATCCTAGTGAATTTAGTAGTGGGCTCCATATACTCAAAAAGTCAAGAATTATTTCTCTTTATATTTCTGCCTTTTTTGAGAATTTAGATAACGTAAAATAATAAAGAAGACACAAGGAGTTAAGATGAGTATATATTCCATCAGTTGTGATAGTGGTAAATATGACAAACCAAGCCTGACTCAGAGAAGGAAATGTTTACAAAGTTGTTTTAGGCAAACTTCTCCATAGATTCTGGCTCATAGATTCCATTCCCCATCACCTTACTAATCATCAGTATGTAAAAAGTGGTAAAGGGTGGAGACATTTTCCATTGAAAGTGAGCACATTTACTTTTTACCTCCTCCCTTAGGAATCTGATATTCTTTTTTTTTTTGAGTTGGAGTCTCACTCTGTCGCCCAGACTGGAGTGCAGTGGCCGCTCCCGGCCACCGCAGCCTCGACCTGCTGGGCTCTGGCGATCCTTCCGCCTCAGCCTTCCAAGTAGCTGGAACTACAGGTGC
>CAUYQG010012247.1:0-19208 GCA_963574415.1 Tarsius wallacei | reverse complement strand
CTCTGGTTGAGAAGATGTCAAGGTATTTCATTTTTTTTGTGTGTGTGTGGCTATTGTGAATGGGATTGTGCTTTTTATTTAGGTTTCTGTGTGTTTACTGTTGGTATATAGGAATGAGACTGTCTTTTGCACATTTATTTTATACACTGAGACTTTGCCAAAGTCCTTTATCAGTGCAAGGAGGTTTTTGACAGATTGTCTTGGGTTTTCGAGGTATAGAATCATGTCATCTGCAAGGAGGGATAACTTAACTTCCTCTTTTTCTATTTGGATACCCCTGATTTACTTCTCTTGTCTGATTGCTCCAGTTAGGAGCAATTGCTTCAAGTACTATGTCGAACAGGAGGGGTGAGAGTGGGTATCCTTATCTTGTTCTGGTTTTCGGGGGAAATGGTTCCAATTTCTGTCTATTTAGCAGTATGTTGGTTGTGGGTTTCTTGTAGATGGCACTTACTATTTTGAGGTATTTTATTTTTATTCCACTGTGGTCTGAGCAGGTGCATGGCAGTATTTTAATCTTATGAAATTTGTTTATGCTTGATTTATGGCCAAGGATGTGGTCTATCTTAGAGTACATTCCATGTGGTGATGAGTAGAATGTATATTCTGTGATCTGGGGGTGGAGTGTTCTGTAGGTACCAATTAAGTCCATTTGGTCAAGTGTCACATTGAGGTTCCAGATCTCCTTGCTGATTTTTTTGTCTTGATTATCTGTCTAGGGTTGTTAGTGGGGTATTTAAGTCCTCAGCTATGATAGTGTTGGAATCAATATCTTTTTTTAGTTTACCTAGAAGCTGTTTTATGAAAGTTCGTGCTCCTATGTTGGGTGCTTATATGTTTAGGATGGATGTTCTATCTATACCTAGATATTAGAGGGTTTTTAATCAAGAAGAGGAGCTGGGTTTTATTGAAAGTTTTTTCTGTGTCTAATAATATAGTCATGTGGTTTTTGTTTTTACATCTGTTGATGTGTTTAATTACATTTATAGTCTTGTGGATGTTGAACCAGCCCTGCATTCCAGGGATTAAGGCTACTTGGTCATGGTGGATGACTTTTGAGATGTGTTGTTGGATCCAATTTGCTAGTATCTTGAATATTTTTGCATCTATGTTCATCAAGGATATTGGCCTGTAGTTCTTCTTCTATGTTGGATCTTTACCTGTTTTGGGTATCAATGTGATGTTAACTTCATAAAATGATTTGGGGAAAGTTCCATCTTTCTTGATTGCCTGGAATACTCTCAAAAGGATCGGTATCAGCTTCTTCTTGTATGTTGTGTAGAATTCTGCTGGAAAGCCATCTGGTCCAGGACTTTTTTTATAGGAAGTTTTCTTATGATGGAGTCGATTTCCTGGGTTATCAGTCTATTTAAGGTCTTGATTTTTTTCTTGTTTCAACCTGGGGAGGTTGTGTGATGTCAGAAAGTCCTCCGTTTCATTTAGGGTTTCAAGTTTGTTTCCATACAGTTGTTCGTAGTAATCTCTGATAATCTTTTGTATTTCTTCTGGATCACTTATGACTTGATCTTTTGCATTTCTGATTGTGTTTATTTGGTCTTTTTCTTGGTCAGTCTAGGGGTCCATCAATCTTGTTTATTTTTTTCAAAGAACTAGCTTTTTGTTTCATTGATTTGTTTTTTGTTTGTTTGTTTGTTTGTTTGTTTGTTTTGAGTTGGAGTCTCATTCTGACACCAGGCTGGAGTGCAGTGGCATGCTCACAGCCACCCCAGCTTCAACCTGCTGGGCTCTCGTGAGTCTTCTGCCTTAGCCTTTCAAGTAGCCAGAACTATAGGTGTGGGCTACCACGCCCGGCTAATTTTGTGTGTGTGTGTTGCGGGGGGGGGCTTTGTTGGCATTGATATTACAAAACGGTTGATAAAAATATTCCTCTGGATTGTACAAGAAGGGAGACAGAAACCACTGATAAGACATAGGATATGATATTATTCAGACTTGGCTTCTTTCTGTCTTGTTTCATGAGAGGCTGGATCTCCTGGGTTTTAGTTTCTCCATTTTCTGCAGGTAACTCTTCTTTAGTTTTTTGGTTAGCTACCTCAGCCTGTTTTCGCTTTGCTCCCCTTTTCCCTTTTGCTTGCACTTTTTTGTCTGAAAATGTATCCTTTCCCGCTGCCTTTTTTGGCTTCGTTTCTACTTTTGCAGAAGCAGATTTAGCCTACAATCGCGCAGATCTCCTCTTGGGCTCCTCCCTCAGTGGAGCTGACCTTCCTCTTGACCATCTTGGTGGTGGGCAGGGTGCATGCTAGGTGTCTGCTGGTGGCATCGTGGACAGCCTTTGTGAAGCTGGGCTGCCTGACTGCTCTTTTTTTTTCTTTTCAGAATTACATTAGTTATTCGCGTCTTAGCTGTTCTTTTTTCATTTGTCATGTTCCCCTCAAAATCCTGCTGAAATCTTTTTATTTATTTATTTTTCAAATAACTGTCTGAAATTGCTATAACCTTGATGTGAACGCAGCAGGGTAAGTCCTCAAACTTTCCCAAAACTGTTGTGGCAAGCATTTTTTTTTTTTTTGAGTTGAAGTCTCACTCCGTCGCCCAGGCTGGAGTACAGTGACACACTCATGGCCACTGTAGCTTCGACCTGCTGGGCTCAGGCTATCCTTCTGCCTTAACCTTCTAAGTAGCTGGAACTGCAGACCTGAACTACCACGCTGGCTAACTTTTTATTTATCATAGAGATGAGGTCTCACCAAGTTGCCTGGGCTGGTCTTGAACCTGTGGGCTCGGGCAATCCACTTGCCTCGGCCTCCCAAAGTTCTGGGATTACAGGCTGAGCCACCAAGCCTGGCCTGAAATCTTGACTGAAAATGTACTCTACATATAAGCGATTTTAGAAGAACAGATTTCTACTGTTAAGCTTTAATAGGGTTTGTAAGAGTATTTTTAGGACTCTTGACTATGGCAATTATCAGAGATGCATTTAAAGATGCATTTGCAAATATATAGTGAATATCAGGAAACTGTCTACATATCCAATAATAGAGAAATGGTTAAATAAATAGAAAACAGATATATGCAGTAAAATCATACTTTCAAAGGCTCTTTAATGACACAAGAGAATGTTATTGCTATACTGTTATATCATTAGTTGGTTAGATCACAGGGATTTAAATAGTCTTTATTATTACTTTGGGATATGTTTTAGATTTTCTGAAGTGAACATGCTTTGTTTTTATAATTTTTTTTCTGTAAAGAAATTGTTGGAAGAGAGTGGGTTTCCTGTTTGTCATCTGCCTCTATGCAGAAACATGGGGAACACAGTTTTTGATCATCTGAGAGCTCATTCAGCAAGAAGTGAGTGTTTGTGCAGGCTTCCCAACATGTGTCTGACCCCCTGCCCATTGGGCCTCCTCACAGTTAGGCTGCCTGACTCAACTAAGCATGAGTTAGTGTAATGTTACCCATTCGTTTTTCATGTTACACATATTTATTTAACCTGTTTCTGTGAGCAAAATGCTCTACTAGATCCAGTAAAGATGAAGAGGTAAATGAAACTGCCTTGGCCCTGGCAGGGCTTTGTGCAGTGGTCCTCCTTCCTGTGCCTTCCATCTGTGAACCCAACCAACTGTGGGCCAAAAGTGTTAAAAAAAAAAGATGGTTGCGTCTGTACCGAACACGTACAGAGATTTTTTTTTCTTGACATTATTCCCTAAACAATGCAGTATAACCAATACTTAAATAGCATTTAAATGTTATTAGATATTATAAACAATCTAGAGATGATTTAAATTATATGAGAGGATCTACATAAACACTGCTACACAAACACTGCAGCATTTTATATGAGGGATTGAGCACCCATGGAGTTTAATATCTACAGGAGTCTCTGAACCAATTCCTCACAGATCCTGAGGGACAACCACATGCCATACAAAGATTCAGGATTTGGGCCAGGCACAGTGACTCATGACCGTAATCCCAACTCTTTGGGAGGCTGAGGTGGAAGGATGGCTTGAGCCCAGGAGTTCAAGACCAGCCTGGGTAACAGAGTGAGACCTCATCTCTACAAAAAATACAAAAATTGGCCAGGCATGATAGCATGCACCTGTAGTCCCAGCTCTTGGGAGGCCAAAGTGGAAGGATTGTCTGAGCCCAGGTGGTCGAGGCTTCAGTGAGTTGTGATCATGACACTGAACTCCAGCCTGGGCAACAAGGTGAGACTCCCAACTAAAAAAGAAGTTCCTATTGAGGAAAGTGCCTGATTTCATTGGACCTGAGAGACTATTTATAAATAGTCTCTCCTAGACCTTAGGAAATTAACAGACCCCAATAATTTAGAGACCAAAAGAGAGTGAACCCAGCAGAAGTTGGACAGGGCTCATATCGACCCTGTGGGCTCTACTCTGGGTTCTGCCCACTTAAGAAGTAGTGTCTTATTCTGATTCCCACAGGAAGCCTTGCAATCACCAACCTTTGCTCCTCAGAGCTGTGTGTCCCTGTGGAAATGCCTCTTTCTACTTAGCACAGAGGAGCTGAGTAGGTTCCAGCTAGTCCTATAAGCAGGATGGGCTCCCTTCCTTTTTCCAGACTTCCTGACAGCTTATTCCACCATGATGAGGAGTGAGCCAGGGGAGCGTGGGGAGGCAGGCCATGTTCCTTCCACATTCTCCCTCCTGGGATGTGGAAGTAGAATCCTTCCCACCTTCTGTACTGTGCATAGAACTCCCCATGTGGAATTCCCACCCATAATCATCTTACACCATTCTCACAACTGCTTCATGTATTCTTATTCTTATTTTATAAACAAGTGATAAATTAGGGTAAGGAAATGGAGACAGAAGGGACCGAGTGATCATTTTGGAATTCTGGATGAAATGAGGAGAAAAGGTTTGGGGTGCAAAGTCAGGGGACTTTTTTAAAAAAGAGACTTGGAACTTATTTATAGGAGAGTAGTTCTCAAACTTGAGTGTATATCAAATCACCTGGAGGCCTTGGTAGATCACATGCTGCTGGGCTGCATGTCCCGAGTTCTTGATTCATGAGGTCTGGGGTGGGGCAGGAAAATGTACTTTTTCAACACATCCCCACAGGATGCTGGTGCTGTTGGGACCTCACTCTGAGAACCATTGTTATAGGCTAAGACTATCTGGCAAAATATGTTTGACCACCTGCTTTTATATCACGCATGAACTAGGAATGATGTTTTATGTTTTAAAGTGGTTGAAAACATATTTCATGCATATGAAATATGAAATTCAAATTTCACTGTCCATAAATAAAGTTATATTGAAACACAGTCACATTTACTTATTATATGTTGTCTGTGACTGTTTTCATGCTAAAACAGCAGGGTTGAGTAGTCGTGTCATCATGAGTATGGCTCACAAAGCCATATTTACTATCTGGTCCTTTACACAAAAAGCTTGTTGCCTCCTTGGGCTAAGGTGATGGAGCTACTTGAGATGGAGAGGCTAGTAAAACAGGAGAGAAGTAACTAATAGAAGGGGCAACATTCTGCCTGGGCAGTAGGGGATGCGGTTACAAAAGAAGGTCTCTCATCCTCTGAAATTCGAGGCAAGTTGGTAAGTGTAAGGGTGAGTCTATGTAAAATTGGAGGTATGCCCATTGGTTTGAGAAAGCTCACTTAACAGAAGTGGGAGGCATGGGGAACTGATAAAATTGGCTAAAGTTTAAATTAATATTTAAAGGGAAATAAGAGAAATTACAAAGGGCTCATTGAACTTGAAGGTCATTCATTTTTCGTAGCACCATTTGGATAATGGGTACCATTTTACCCTACTTTGCTTACAGTCCCAATGTAGAAGTAGAGAAGATAATCAGAGAACAGATCCAGAATGTAAAGACAGGTATGTCTTGGAATTAAGGGTGTTCGTGAAAGAGCTGGGTATGTGTTCAGCCACATAAGAGCATCCTGGTTCAAAAGGCGAAGAAGACAAGAGGAGCTTGACTGGAGGAGATGAAGGGATCATGAAGTAGAAGGACTGTCTACTGGATGCTTGAAAGTTAAGAATCCTCGGCCAAAGCATGAGTTATTACAGTTTAGAATATATTAATATTCAGTGGACCAATTCCAGATGATGGCAAGGGCCAGGTATGATCACAAGAACGAGTAGCTGAAGGAGGTAAAAATAGTCATCAATGAAACTGAGGGCAGCAAGAAACTAGAGAACTAGAGTGTTAGAAGACTTATCCACATGGACATTGGAGACACCAAGTATTCCAATAATGTGGTTGGGCATGGTGACTCAGGCCTGTAATCACAGAACTTTGGGAGGCAGAGGTGGGAAGATTGCTTGAAGTTAGGAGTTTGAGACTAGACTGAGAAACATAACGAGATCCTATCTCTACAAAAAAAAAAAGAAAAGAAAAAGAAAAAAAATTAGCAGACGTGGCAGTGCATGACTATAGTCCCAGATATTCAGGAGACTGAGGCAGAAGGATTCCTTGAGTCCAGGAATTTGAGACTGCAGAGAGCTTTAAACATTGCATTTTGACCTGGGTGACAAAACAAGACTCTGTTTAAAAAAAAAAATTCCACTTTGGGAGGTGAAGGTGAGAGGATTGCCTGAGCCTACAGGTTTGAGACCAGCCTGGGCAATATGGCAAAATCTTATCTCTGCAATAAATTTTTAAAAAAATTAGCCAAGTGAAGTGGTATGCACCTGTAGTTCCAGTTAATTGGAAGACTGAGGCAGAAGGATCACCTGAGTCCAGCAGGTCAAGGCTGTGGTGGCTGTGAGTGTGCCACTGCACTCCAGCCTGGATGACAGAGTGAGACTCCGATTCAAAAAACAAAAAAATTCAAGAATGTGAGCATGTAAAGTAAGCAGATGTCAGAAAAAGAATAACTCTCAAAAGGACAGTGACACTTTAAGAAGAGTAAAGTTCTGGAAGAGCTACTGGGAGTCAGGAGAATCTCAACCTCACCTACCCACCAATGAGGCTGCAGGGAGCTGCTGGTCTTGAGCCAACACCGAGTCTTAGTGATGGCTAGGAATTAGATAGTGTTCCATAAGTTTGGGATGCTGAGAGGCTGCAGGAGTGGGAGGAAAAAAATAATGGCATAATATGGGAATGAGGGTACTAGGAAAAGCATATTTTTGTTCTTGGCCAATTATGCCAACTATGTGATACCTAGTGTGATTGAACAACTATGATGGCTCCATGTCGATGGCCCCAAGTCTCAGGGTAGAATCAGACGGTGAGGTCTAGATGCTGAGGCTGGGGCAGGCAAAGGCCTTAGATTATTAGTTTTGGACCTTGTCTCTTAGGGATTCAGGCTGATGCAGTGAAGAATTTCCTCACTCACTCATTTGACAGATGATTATTAAATATGTTTCAGGCAATGTAAGACATGTAGGAACACAGAGATGATTAATGCAGGTTTGCTGTCTTTGCCTATGCAAAAAGTTTAGTGTAAGGGTGTGATCATGTGGGGGGTGGCACATAACATCAATAAGGGTACCTGATCTTACACCAGGTGAAGTGGGAACCAGAGGGAGGCCCAAACTTTACCTGTAGGATAACCATTTGTATATCTAATGCTCAATTGTACCCCACATCTTTAAAGTTTAAAAAAAGAGTGTGATAAATGGATGTGGGATAGTATTAAAAGTGTATTGGAGGGCCATCTGAGGGTGCACAGGAGTACTCTCCCTACTTGAGAAGATAGGGGGAAAGCTTCCTGATAGAGGTCTTCAGGAGACTCCAGAGACTATCTGGACTCAGACCAGCCAGTAGAGTGGAAGCTCTGAGGGTTCAGGAAGAAGAAGAAACAGGAGATTGTAAGGTGCAGGTATCTAGAGGCTTAGAGGTATAGGCACATTTGCAAATTGCTCATGGTGATGGAGTGGAATGTCTGATGACTAGAAGGGTTCAGAGGTGAGACAGCTGCCCTGTAATCCAAGTTTGGTTTTTCATGAGGATTTTGGCAAGTCACTGAGGATTTTGAAGCCAGTGAATGACATGTTGAAATTGCTGTTTTAAAAAGTTAGTTTTGATGGCAGTGTGGAGAATCAACTGGGACAGTCTCCTTCCCAATTACTCACATTACATGGTACTTTAATTGCGGCACTTCTCATGCCCTGCTTTGTATGAAAGATGTTTTGTAAACTGTCTTTTCTCCTACTATGAGCTCTCAGGTGCTAAGGCACCTATTTTATTCAAAGGCACAATATCTCCTCTTATCACTAAGCTTTTTCTTGGACCTGGTAGGTTCTCAGTAAGCACTAGTGTGGATATCAGTGTACCCTCTTATGGACAACAATCTTTCATATTTTATCCTGGGTTTTCTCATCCCCAGTCCCCAATTTACTCCCCAGAACTCAACACTATTTCTTCTAGATACAAGACCCCAAATCAGGACTGACAATTTGACAAAAGTTATATTTTTTAAAAATTTGCATTTATATATGTAAAAAGTTTGCAAAAATACCTTACATTATTTATATACTTATGCTTACATCAAAAAGGGAAAGATTACATAACATTGGGCCTGCTTTTTTTGTGCTTTTGTGCATCAGGCACTTGGAATTGTGAGAACTGAACTCACCTGAGACTGAAATCAAAGGATGGACACAGAGACATGGAGTGCAGCAGAAGCTAGACATTAATGGTGGTCTTGCAAGATCGGATGTCTGGTGGGCAGGCACACTGGAGCTGTTACAGTTAGCATACTTGTAACCATAGATTGGGCTTTTCAGAGTTTACAACGGTTTCCCGGATGTCACCTACATGGCACACATTGATCGGGTCATGTAATTAGTTCACTTGCATGTCTTATTTGTTGATTGGTTTAGGGTTGCTACAAAAATTCCTTCATTTACATGTCTTATTTGCTGATTGGTTTACAGGATTTCATTTGGATTGGTTTTCTCTGAAATTTGAACATAAAAACCTGCCAAAGTGAAAGCCCATGAAAAAGAGAACAAAGAAGCAGGAAGTGACTTAGGGAAGGCATTTAAATATGGCTCAGGGTTCATTTTGAAAATAAATTATTCTATTTCTTACAGGGGTAGCATGATATAGCCACTTCTTTTGTGAGTTGGAGCAGTGTGATTCACACTCCTCAAGGCAGAATTGCCTTGGACGAGGTGATGTTAAGTTTCTAGACTAGAATTTTTAGAGAACAGATTTGGGGCATAGCACTGTTCAGCCCTTTCCCCGACTCCTCTGAACAAGTGAATAGAATACCAATGTTTATCGTCTCAGCTTGGGTCCTGCTCTCAGATCCTTGCGGTGGCATCACAGGGGATTTCCTAGACTGGGTTAATTGCTGATTTATTGTCAAAAGCAACATCAAGCTTGAACAATGACATGGCTGTTGCTGAGCCTTCTCCCTGCAAATCCCTCAGGTAGTTTGTGCTTCACATATGGTCCCAGGAGCCCAGATGATGATCTAGAAGCCCTCCTCTAGTTCTGCTGAACACTGCAGACCCCCTTGTTCCCTCTGCCTTGTCCCTGTCTTACAGTACTTGCCACAGATTTCTGTGTTTTCTAGTTTTCCATGAGTGTTTTTTTTTTTTCTATTAGACTATAGGCAGTATGAGGTCATATCCTGGGTCACATTTGAATTTGCAAGGGAAAACTGCCCCTTTATCCTCTTAAGTTTCTCTGAAAATCAACTGACAAAAGACAGATTAATAGGAGAAAAGGCACACACAGTTTGTTAATGTGCCAGGGGAAATCATAGGGTGATGACCTAACAATTTAATGGTGCACGCATTAGTTTGTATATCCTATTTCATAGGGGAAAGGGGGGATGGAGGAATGACAGACTCAATGTTCAGACAAGGATTCTCTTTTGGGGCTGACTGGGGCAAGAAATCAGATGGTTGAGGGGGAGGAACAGAGATTGTTTTATGTAGATACAGTCCCCCAGATAATCTCTTGAAGCTGCCCTCAGAAGAATAGATGAAGATTCTGTCTGAACATTGTGATCACTCCCAGTCTCTTCCTCACTTTTTGCCCAGACTGGAGTGCAGTGGTGTGATCATAGCTCACTGCAACCTCCAACTACTGGGCTCAAACTCCTGCCTCAGCTTCCCTCCTGAGTAGCTGGGACCACAAGTGGCTAATTTTTAAAAATTTTTTTGTAGAGAAGGGATATTTGATGAAACTTTCAGGGAGGAAGTCTTAGAAAGCTGCATTTATTTTGAAAAGATGCTACTTAATCAGATAAGGAGAGAGTGTCCCTCTCAGTGGCTCAGGAAAGAATAGGGATTAGAGACTGGAGCACAGAGAGAGGTCAGAGAGTTGCTTTTTGGGGGTTTTTTTTGGTAGAGACAGGATCTGTTTTGCCCAGGCTGGTCTTGAATTCCTGGCCTCAAGTGACCCTCCTGCCTCGGCCTCTGAAAGTGCTGAGATTACAGCCTGGGCCTCTGAAAGTGCTGGAATTACATGCATGAGCCAGCACACATAGCTGACAACTTGGGTCTGAGGCTTAATTCTGAGACCCTTCAAATTTCAAAAGCACTCACTATGCCAAATGCCATATCTTGGGGGCTCATTTTCTGCATTCTGACATATCTCTCAGTGTGCTTGGCAAGGTGTTGTGTATACATGTGTGTGGGTGAGGTATTTTCTAAGCACACATTTAACTGAAATTACCTTTATATGGTTAGGTAAATAAGATGAATTACAGGCTAAATTAAAGTCTAGGAAAATGTTATCCCCCTTTTATCTTTATTTTAGGAGAAAACCCTCACCCTTCCCCCTCAGTTGGCTATGCTATAAGACTGACCTTGGCCAAGAAAAATAAAAAATTGGAAAGAGAAAATTGCTAGTGATAAAAGGTAATAAAGAAATAGTAAGATGGATCCAGGAGATCCAGAAAGCTCTTTCTAGAGCAAGAAAAGGAGAAAAACAAGACTCACACTGTAATTCAAGTGAGAAAGAGGGGGAATACGGAATATAAATCTGCACAGTTTCAAGGATGCTTTAACCATCAGAATTCAACAATTCTGGGCAAGTCAGCCTGGGCACCATTCTCTTCCCAGACTTCTTAGCAGAGAATCAGTTAGGGATGGAGGCTGGGTGAAACTCCTGGAGGTTCACTCCCTGGAGAGTGTCTCCAGGAGGAGCCAGAGGCAAGAGGGTGAGGCACCGGATGGAGAAGGTCACAGTGTGTGACATGCTCTCTCTCACTGTTTCTCAGTCAGCTCACTAAATCTACAAAATCACAGGGTGACTACATTTCTGGAGGAAAGGAGCAAACTGTAGGTTGTTATGTAAGGGATAAGAAAGAGACTAAGAAAGGGCTGTGGTTACTACTGTTTTAGCAAAGTCCTGGAGGGCGAGTTGTTGAGGCTATTTGAGCATGCATCTGCCCCTGAAGGCTGGAAGGTCAACTGAAGGAGGGAGAGATGTATTGACCCCAGGGCTGCTCAGGTGATTCAGGAGGGTTTCCTGGGATCTCTGGAAATGGGAAGGAAGTGGATCCTCTGTAAAGGAAAAAAAACACACCACACTGCTTCACCTCTCTGCTCTCACTTGATACAGAACACTTCCGTGACAAGCTGAGGGGGGAGTATTCCCACACACCAAGCAATTCCCCAGCAGATACCAACTAGGTGTCCTCTAACTCATTTCTGACAGTTCTACCTGGAGTCAGCCTCAGATCCCACAGGTTAGGGGCTCAGCGCCGCAAGACTGTACCCACTTCAGATGCCAGTTGCAAGTCCCAGGTTGTGAGCTGTGCTTCTGACTGACTGACTGATTATAAATCAGGGTTCCCACAACCCCATGGGTTTCACTGATTTGCTAGAGTGACTCCCAGAACTCAGAGAAATACTAAATACATTACTTACACTAACTGATGTATCATGCAGAATAACATAAAGGATACAGATGAACAGCCAGAGGAAGAGATGGAAAGGGCAAGGTATGGGGAATGCAGGCCCCACGCCCTCTCTAGTCACACTCTCCCTCTCAGCACTTCCAAGTGTCCAGCAACATGGAAGCTCATCACATCTCACTTGGTCTTTCCAGTGACTGCCCCTATCCTGAGATGACCCAGGGGCTCCAGCTTGAGCTCCTCAGGAGCATACACTCAGCTGTGCTCCAAAGACCTGGTTATGAACAGCAAAGGACCCTCTCACCACTTAGGAGATCCCAAGGGTTTTAGAAGCTCTGTTCAAAACCAAATATTGTAATAAAAGGTACTTCTGTCACCCTTAACACTAGGAAATTATGAAGGTTTTAGGAACTCTGTGTCAGGACTTGGAATAAAAAAAAACCAAGACACATACACAGTTTAGTCCTCTGTCATATTCAATCAACTGCTGATCAAAAGTGTTCAGAAGATAATTTGTGTCTGTACTGAAGATGTACAGACTTTCTTGTCATTATTCCCTAAATAATGTAGTATGACAGTTGTTTACCTAGCATTTGCAACGTACTGAGTATTATAAACAATCTAGAGATAGATGATTCAAAGTATATGGGAGTTCTTCCTGGCTTTTTCAGGGGGGAAAAACAGTATAGGGAGGATGTGTGTAGGTTATATGCAAATCTGCACCATTTTGTATAAAGGTCTTGAGCATCTGAGGGTTTTGACATCTGCATGAGTCCTGGAACTAGGTCCCCACAGATGGGGAGGGATGACTGTATTTATTAAACAATGGGGCTGGCCCAGGCTGGATGGAACTTTTGATGACTCTGAGAAACTGCTCAGCATCTGCCTGGAAAATGGGGCAGGTCAGGGACACATTGGTGGCCGGCTGGCACACACTGGTGCCCAGAACCACCTGGGCAGTGCCGCACCTGGGAAGCCAGGCTGCTATGAAGCTGCTTGCTGGGGTTGGGTGAGCCAGGAGGGCAGTGTGCAGGTGAGTCTGGAGGTTAAGGTCATCTGTAGTGACTGGGAAGCTGCAGGGCAGCCTTGGGAGAATACCCCCACCCCTTTTCTCTAGGAGATAAGGAGCACTAGATTGGAAGTTCCCTGAGTATGAAAGGGTGAATGCAGGGGGTGAGGCATGGGATTGAGATGTTAGAAACAATAGAAATCCTATTTCCTGACAGATCCACAGACAATGGTGGGCCCAGGGAGCGATAAACTGTTACACAGTCAGAGGTTAGAAGAACAATAGTCATTGCTATATTTGTATCCAGCTTCAATTGCATTATGGCTAATAGAACAAAACATGTGTGTGTTCCACTCTCTTGTATGTGTTAGAGGATGGGGGAGAGAGAATCTGATGTGTCTAGTTTCTAGAATTAGGATTTTAATACTAATAACAGTCAGTATTTATTAAACACTTATCATGTGCCAGGCATTACATTTAATTATCCCAGCTGGGCAAGGTGGCTCATGCCTATAATCCCAGCATTTTGGGAGACTGAGGCAGGAGGACTGCTTGAGCCTAGGAATTTGTAACCAACCTGGGCAACGTAGTGAGACCTCGTCTCTATAAAAAAATTTTTAAAAATTAGCCAGGTGTAATGGTGCACTCCCGTAGTCCCAGCTACTTGGAAGGCCGAGTTGGAAGGGTGACCTGATCCCAGAAGGTCAAGGCTGCAGGGATTTGTGATAGTGCCACTGTACTCTAGCCTGGGTGACAGAGTGAGACACCAACTCAAAGAAAAATTATAATAATAATTATCCCAACCAACAACCCTCAAGTAGCTATACCTGTCATCATTTTACAGATGAGAAAATGAGGTTCAGAAAGGTTTATTAAAGAAGGACAAAATCATAGATTTCTCAGCAAATTGGACGGAATTGGTAACAATCATTCTTAATAATCTATCACAGAAACAAAGAACCAAAGACCACATGTTCTCACTTATAAGTGGGACCTCAACACTAATTACAAAAGCACAAGGGAGGGATTGGCAGTCACAGGACACTGCCAGGGGAGGAGGAAGGGGGGAGCACATAACAACACAAAGCGTACTTAATTCTATAGCAGAGGAAGTGAGGACACGTTGGAGGTCCAAATTTTACCTGTACAGACATTACTAATGTACCTAATTCTGACTTGTACCCCACATCTTTAGACTAAAATAAAGTCATATACTTGATGGAAAAAAAAAGAGAAAGCCTTATGAAAGTGGTTGAGTTAAGGTTTCTGAAGACTATGCCCCTAGCTGCTGGCCCGTGTTGCTTTCTCTGTCCTCCTATAGGAAGGGATCAGACCTATGTGCGGCACTCCAACCTGGTAGGCAGGTTTTCACTAGCTTCCTGAAGTAGGACGGAGTAGGGGCTGGGACTGACTTGACAGAGGGTCTGAATGGCTTTGCACTGAGGAAATCAAGGTCCTCTGGGCTGGGGAATGGGCAGGGCAGACCATGTTAGGGCTTTGAGAGGAAGTCCTAAGAGTCCCAGGCGGCAGCATGTTAGAATGGCTGTCCCCTCTGTCAGCAGTCTTCTCACACCCATCCATCTTCAAGGACTGCCTTTCTTCACCATGCCAGACTCTCCCTCCCATTCATTCCTTCCAAAACAATGGTCGAGGTTCCTGGGTGAAATGGAAAGGCAGTGAAGTGGGAGTTAAAATCTTACATTTTGAAATGTTTGCTCTGGCAGGCTGGGGGAAAGCAGTCAAATTTTCTTGCAGCCAACTGCTTCCCACCCTTTGATTCAGGGGCAAGAGGTGATGGATGGTGGAGAGTTCAACAGCTCCCCTATGTCACTGTCCCCTGAAGTCCCAAGAGTTCCCAGGATGTCTCCCTTCCTGCCCACTTTAGCAACTTGCCTAACCTGCTGGAATCCCAGCCAAATTTGCCCTTGCTCCACCCGGTTAGGGTGCCTCAGGACCGTCACAGAGGGCCCGATGCACAGGTGAGCTGTGCACGTTCTGTTGGCCACTCCGTGACATCCTGCATCAGTAGTTTCAATAAGGGCCTTTGTGCACCGGAAGCATCTGGGTACACAGAGGTAGTTTTAGCCAGAGGCTGCTGGAAGGCTCTTTTGGGGAGATGTTTCTCTGCCTTATTGATGCTTTCGCAGGGTAGACACAGCAGCAGCCACAGTAGCTCATATGCATGTGCCCTCCTTCCCTCATGGCCTGCGCAACTCCAAGAACATCAGTCCTTTCATCTGTATTACATTCTTCTGACACAGGTACTGTTTTTGCCCCATTCTGCAGATAAAGAGACAGAAACACAGAATAGCTGAATCCCTTGTTCAAGGTCCACAGCCAATAAGCACCCTTGACCACCATGAATGCCATACAAAGAATTTTTTGGAGCAATTTTGTTATTTTAAAATTTTATTTATTATTATTATTATTATTATTATTATTTTGAATAAGAGTTTCACTTTGTCACCCAGGCTGGGGTACAGTGGCACTCTAGTGGCTTACTGCAGCCTCGACCTCTTAGGCTCAGGCTATCCTTCTGCCTCCCAAGTAGCTGGAACTACAGGCATGTGCCACCATGTCCTCCTAAATTTTTTTGATTTTTTTTGTGTGTGTGTAGAGATGGGGGTCTCAATATGTTGCCAGGCTGGCCTCAAGTGATCCTCCTGCCCTGGCCTTCCAAAGTGCTGGGATTATAGGCATGAATCACCACACCAAGCCAACACATGTTTTGGTGTTCTAAGATTGCATGGGCATGGTGGCTCATGCTGGAAATTCCAGCACTTTGGGAGGCTGAGGTGGGATTATGCTTGAACCCAGGAATTTGAGACCAGCTTGGGCAACAGAGTGAGACCCCCATCTCTATTTAAAAAAGAAGAAGATGATGAAGAAGAAGAAGGAAGAATCCCCATCAATGCTCAGTTATCATAAGGTGAGTTTAATTTTGTCCAATTCCATATTGCTTTGTCTGGATGGGGTTATTCCTGCATTTGTCACCTCCATTTTCTTTGACGGAAAACAGCAAACCAAGTAAAGGACTCAGGATTTCTTTAGTCACTTAAGAGCAGGCATGCCAAACTGAAATGTTGTGTCAAAAACCTGCTGAACCTGAAAGTTATGTAGCAGGTTTAGGAGAAGTTAGTAATCCTGCAAAGACTGTGGCTTATTACCAAATATAGTCTTATCACCTGTGGGTGTGTCTCTGGCCCTTGTTACCATAATCATTCCCTTTTTCTCTTTTCCTCCCACTCATCTTAACTGAGTCACTGGATAACTCAGAAACTTGTCTCTATAGGCAGAAGGCTCAAATCAGGAATGAAAGGAAATGAAACCTGGACAAGCTTTCAAAAGGAGGCTGGAACCTCTCATTTAGTTCCAAGGAGAGAAAAATAACAAAACACTGTTAAAACAGTCTAGTGCTACATTGTCAGAGCAACCCTATCCTTCCTCTCTCTCACCAAGCATGCACAATAACCACCATAGTCCTGACTGATCCAGCTTGTGAGAGGGCACAACAAAACCCTTCCAATCTTTCTGCTCCCTGTCACAGTGATGGGTCAGAGCTGGATGAATGTCATCCATACAAATCAACAGTTTTAATTTGATTATATAACTTAGAGCTGGCATGGAAGGGGTTGCATAGGTCGTCTAGGTAAGTTGACAGCAATTTTTGTCTCAATTTTAGCAGTAGATTCTTGTTTTTGTTTGTTTCTTTTCTAAAGTTAGTTTTTGCTAGTTGACGAATGACAAATTGTATACAGTTATGGCATACAACGTGACATTTTGATATATGGATATACTGCGGAATGAGTAAATCAAGCGAATTGGCATATCTATCACCTCACATACTTGCTTTTGTGATTGATAGGGTCTGTAAGGGGATGGATGGGAGCGGAGGTTGTAATTAAAACAACTTATCGTGTGAACCTCACAAACCCTATCAGCAATGATGTTAAAAATCTACTCTTGTGGCAGGATTCTTTACAGAGAGAGACGAGACACCGAGGATTTTTTTTTTGCCAGGAAGCAGCATTTATTTGTGCTGGCACTGGCCCAGTGGATTCACATGCAAAGACTGAGGCCTGAACACTGCAGGGCATTGCCTTATATTACATTTTAGCCCCTCTGTCTCCCTTATATGTCAACCTGCATTTTTGATTGGGTATTTTATGGCACAGGATTGTAACTGGGTTACTCATGCGTGCTTAGACATTGACTACACCACGTCTAACACACTCTTTTTCTATTCTGGGAAGGCCCTTATCTCTTTCTTTTAGAAGGGCCCCTGCCTCATTCCCCCTTTGATGCTTGGGTCCTTTTAGGGCCAGAGAGCATCATCTTGGTTTAAGGGCTGGTATTTTTATAACATCATTACATGTGCTGCCATTTTTCTTTTGACCATGGACTCAACGAGGTTGCAGGCAGACCTTATGACTAAGGAGGCTAGACAGGGCAGAATTAGACACATTTCCAAAATTATAAGTATAATGCCTATGAGGGTTTTAAATTTTCCAAAAGTTGAGAACAATTCTCCAAATAATTTCCTGGGGTTCCAGCCTTTCCAGGTTTGGACTGGGACATGAGCACTTTTTCTTATCCAGTTGGTGATTTTTTTAAATGACCTTTCCCTCATCATTTATTTGTAAGCAGAAGTTGCTTAGGTTAAATTTTCCATAAACGTCTCCTTTAGAAGCAAGCAAGTAGCTTAAGGCTAGGCGATTTTGGTAAATAGCATTGCACACATCTTGGTTTGCTGTTTGGCTAATATGTTAAGGGCCTATGCAGTTTCATTAGTTATAATTTTAACAACTGCCTGTTATTGAATTATGTGGTTTAGCATGTAAATAGGGGTCTGATAGCCCCAAGATGCATTTTTTTTTTTTTTGCCCAGGTACCCGGGCCATAGTATGGGATAATGTGTTCAGAGGCCACTCATTATTTTTAGTTGCCAATTTGTAAGACACGCCATTTTCTTTGGGTGTCCCAATTTTCGTATACTTGGACTTCCAAGTGTTCCCTTCTGGCAAGTGGGAGCAGGAAGAAGAAGGGTTGGATAGACCCTAACACACAAGATCGTGACCAGTTTGGGGGATGTACAGCATTGTTCTCCTAGCATGACATATACTCCCCTTTTTTCACTAGCATTATGTTTAAGGTCATATGATATTTTTATGTCATTTTACTAGTCACATTTAATTGTTTAGCAATTTTTAAAATAGTATTTCTAGTATGGTTAATCGATTTTTGTTGATTATAATATATATGTAATTGATTCAGTTTACATTCTTATTTATAGTTACCCACCAAAAGAGAGATTTAAATTTTGCAGCTATTTGATTTTGAGATTTGAATTTATTAGGGACTTTTCTAGGGACTGCTATGGCATTTAGATATATAGTAGAGTCAAATGAGCCAGGTACTGGTGGTTCAGGTGATGATTGTTTGACTCTTTTCGTTGTTATTAGTGGGTTTTGAAATGCCAGGGTGAATGGAATAGCCAAACAAACCAAAGCATGGGTTTCCATCCATTTAGTGGGCAACAGGGGGAACTGTCCTGCCTCCACAGTACCACAAACATCCACTCAAGGGATGTTAAGCTTCGAACAGGTGCCCTCAGTTGACCCAGAGACATCAAGGACATGGGTGTAGGTTTGCAGATGCCCCACAGGAGTGGTGAAACCATCCCCTCATCTGGAGAGATAAGAGGAGTGATTCACTTCAGCTATGGAGAAGGAAGGATGCACCTTCAGATCTGACATCTGTACAGGTGGATCAGGGAGAGACTGCGGTAAGTCTTGTTCCCCCATGCATCCTTATCTTGTTACAGAGCCGACAGATAACTTATTTCTTTGGGGTGTGAGTCCTGGTGAATAGGGAATGGGACTATTTGAGCCCGTGGCCTACCTGTTGGGAGCCAGCCATGGAGGCCTGCCAGCTGACAAAGTCCAGGGGGCTGAAGACCCCGGGTCGCAAAGTGAACCTGGGCAGCTGAGACCCTTGCTTCTTCTACTTTTGTTATTAGTGCAGCCAAAAAGTTCTGTACAGTCTGAGGATGGAAAGCAGAATTCTACTCACCCCTCCACTACCCCTTGCAAAAAGGCAAGAGGGGAATTCATGAAAAAATTACTTTCCCTTCAATTGAATTCCTCTTCAGGTCTCCGTGTCTCTGGCCTCCTGGTATTAGATCACGCAATCACTTGATTAAACATTGTAGTTGGGAAAATTGTAAAAAATCAGAAGGTGCTCGATTTAATGTCCGTCAGGGAACTCACTGGCCTTGCCAGGAAAGTATCAATAGAGATTTTAAATATCATGTGTGGAAAGAAAATCACTTGTAAGATTTTATTTCTTCTGATTGGTGACTAATTGGAGAAATTTGAGAAGCTACAGTTTGTATTTTTAGGAAGCATGCCAATGCAAAAATTACAT
>CAUYQG010012246.1:46-28365 GCA_963574415.1 Tarsius wallacei | reverse complement strand
CGCCCGGCTAATTTTTTTTTGATTTATTGTAGAGATGAGGTTTCGCCTGCCCAGGCGGGTCTCGAACCCGCGGGCTCAGGCAATCCGCTCACCTCAGCCTCCCAAGGCGCGGGATTACAGGCTGAGCCACCGAGCCCGGCTAAGCCTATTTCTTAAAGGAATGAGATGACATTTGAGCTAACTGTTAAAGAATAGTGGGATGGAAGTATATTGTAGGTAGGAGAAATCACAAAGGAACAGAATCAGGTCACTGCAAGATCTTTAGGGATACAATGAGGAAGACAGTTTGACAGTACTTGAGCATAGAGAAGAGAAGGAAACCACAATTTATGTGCTAATTACATGTGTGAATTCTAAATCTTTGTAATAGTCCCATGAAGTAGCTTTTTATTTAAAAAAGAAAAAATTAAGCCTTTGTTTTTAGTAAAAAAAAAAAAAAAAAAAAACTCTTTAAAGAAAAGTAAACATATAGAAATCTTAACATTCTGAGTAATCAGTGAAAACCTGAACCAGGCCAATGAGGAACACAGAAGAACAATGGAAGAGATATTTTAACAGTAAATGGAGGACAGGGTATGGGGGTTAGAACTCATTGGTTGTGAGAAGGGGGGAGGAGTAAAAAGTAACTTCCAGGTTTCCAAGTGTCTATGAAATTGGTGGTCCCAGTAAGAGAAAACAGGAGAGTAGGAGCAAGTTTGAAGAAAGGGTATTTAATTATTTTTAGGTATCAATTTATGGAATTGTGATTAAAAAGCAGTGAGTGCAAATAATGTTGCTAAGGGAAGCTATAGAAAGAGAAAAGAAATGGGAAGATAGAAACCAGGTTGTTTTAGTATACAGAACAAACCTCTTCTATTTCTTCATTCTGGAAATATTCACTTATTCAGAAGTCAAGAGATTAAGTCAATGAAATGCCAACCCTACCCTGCAGCCACCCTTGTTCATCTATATCTCACCATACACTTTTCCTTCAATTATTTAGAAACAAATTTTAGACATAATATGTCTGTATCTTAAAAAAAGTACAATCTCACTATCATACCCTAAAAAATTAATAATAATTCTTCAACATCTAGCTTAACATCATTTTTAAGAATCCCAAATAGCAAACATCAAGGTGTAGATTCTCATAAATGACTGGTTTATAGCGTTCTCTATCATGAACTAGCATTGATTTTTTTTTTTTTTTATTAGAACAGAGATTAGTTGATCTTTTAATCATGTGTACTTGCTTTTGCTCTCCCTGTGAAATGTCATGAAAATTTGAGAACTATCAAATTGCACTGGCTAGGTCATTGCCATTAATAGTGGTTTTCATTCCCTGTAGGACTCCAAGGCAGTATTGATAGAATTACTGAACAATTATATTGACTCCTTTATATTTTACTCAGCATCATAACATAGACAAGGTAGTTTGGAAGACAAGAGACATTATTTAAAAAGTCTTAGATGTTAGATGTCTAAAATAAACTTAACAGAGAGCCCATGATTAACATTAGCATTGACTTTGTGTAAATCATTAAAAGTAAGATATTCTGATTTTATAGAAATTATACAGAATGTGTAATGTAAATATCCAGTAAGAAATGTATTTTAGTAAAAACAGCAGTGTATTGGGACTTATTAGGCACTTATGTGCCATCCTTTTTAAAAAATAATTTTACTGAGGTAAAATTGATGTGTAATAAACCAAATACACATGAAATTTCACCTCAATCAAGGTAACCAACACTTCCATCACTTCCAAGGGTTTCCTGTGCCTCTTTGTAATCTACCCCTTCTTTCACTCCCATCCCAGATAGTCATTGATCTGTTTTCTATTTGCGGTAGTACTGTTTAGAATTTTATATGAATGAAATTATGCAGTGTGTAAGATGGTCTAGCTTCTTTCAACAATAATTTTGAGATTCGTCCATGTTATGAGTATCAGCAGTTTTTTCCTTTTTATTGTTGAGTGGTATTCCTTTATGTAGATAATATTTCCTTTTTGTCTAGCCACTTGCTAGTGACTGTTTGGATTGTTTTTGACACTTGGCTATTACAAATAAAGCTACTATGAGCATTCACATGCAAGCCTTTATGGGAACAAATGTTTTCATTTCTCATGTAAATATATAGGAGTAGAATGACTGGTATGGTGGGTGTATGGCTAGCCTTTTAGAAACTGCCAAATTGTTTTCCAAAGGGTTGTGTTATTTTACATTCTAACCAGCAGTGTATGAGAGTTCTGTTTGACGTACATTCTTCTTAACATTTTACTTTAATTTTATTTTCATTTATTTTATTATAGAGGCATAGGGAACAAGTCAAGATTAGATACATAAGTAATGTATGTGCAGGTGAAGTTTGAACCTCAACTGGTCCTCGCTTCCCCTGGTTTAGGATCAGAAACTCTTTGTGTTGTTACCTGTCTCCCCTCCCTCCTTTCCCTGGCAGTGTCCTGCAACTGCTGATCCCTCCTTTTTGCTATTGTGTTTCATTCTAATATTAGCCATTCTAATGAATGTGTGTTCATACCTTTCCTATGCAACTTTTTAAAAGTGGTCCAGGCTGAGTGCGGTGGCTCACATCTGTAATCCCAGCACTTTGGAAGACCAAGGCGGAAGGGTTACTTGAGTCTAGGTGTTGGAGACCAGCCTGGAAAACACAGCAAGACCTCATCTCTACAAAAAATAAAAAAATTTTCATGGAGTGATGGCTCACATCTGAAGTCCCAGCTAATTGAGAGACTGAGGTAGAAGAATTGCTTGAGCCCAGAAGTTTGAGGGTGCTGTGAGCCATGATCCATGCCAGTACGCTCCAGCTTGGGTGACAGAGTGAGACCCTGACTCAAAAATAAAAACAAAAATAAAAGTGGTCCAGTTTTTTTAGAGGATAATTTTAACTCGTTTTCTCTTTGAGTCAGCAATATTGCCTCTAGAAAAATTTCTCTGTAGAAATACTCTTTCAAGAGGATGTGAAGAAAAGGGAATCCATATACACTGTTGGTGGGAATATAAATTGGTACAACCATTATGAAAAATAGTGTAGAGATTTTTCAAAAAGTTAAAAATGGGTCAGATGCAGTGGCTCATGCCTGTAACCCCAGCACTTTGGAAGGCCAAAGTAGGAGGATTGCTTGAATCCAGGAGTTTGAGACCAGCCTAGGCAATATAAGGGAAACCTCCTCTCTACAAAAAATAACTAGCTGGACCTGGACCTGGTGGCATGTCTATAGTCTCAGCTACTCGGGGGTGGGGGGGTGGGGAGTGGGGTGGGGTGGGGGGGGTGCCCTGAGGCCGAAGGGAAAGATTGCCTGAGCCTGAGAGTTGGAGGCTGAGGTGAGCTGTGATCATGCCACTGCTCTCCAGCCTAGGTGATAGAGTGAGAGGCCAACTAAAAAAAAAAAAAATTTTTTTTTTTAAATTTAAAATGGAACTGCATATGATCCAGCAATCCTGTTACTGGTTATGTGCCCAAAGGAAATGAAATCAATATGTTGAAGCTATACCTACACTCCCACATTCATTGCAGCCAAGATTCAGAATAAATCTGTGCTCATCAACAGATGAATGGATAAAGAAAATAGTATTTAGTCTTTAAAAAGAAGGAAATCCTATCGTTTGGGATAACTTAAACATGGAGAACAAACATGCTAAGTGAAATAAGCCAGGCATAGAAAGAAAAACACTACATGTTTCTACTTGAAAGTGGAATCTAAAAAAGTTGAACCTATATGATAGAGTAAAATGGTGGTTACCAGGGGCTAGGGATATGGGATACATGGGGGGTACTTGTTGGTTAAAGGATACAAGATTTCAACTAAATAGGAGGAATACATTCAAGAGATCTATTGTATAACATGGTGACTACAGTTAATAACTATGTCTTGTATTGCAAATTGCTAAGAGAGTAGATTTGAGGTGTTCTTACCACAAAAAATATGTGAAGTAATGCATGTCAATTAGCTCAATTGAGTCATTCCATAGTGTATATGTAGTTGAACATTGCATGTTGTACATGATAAGTCTATGTGAGTTTTTGTCAATTAAAAATAAAAAAATACTCTCACTTGCATGTTGTGAAAATAAAGTTAGTTAGTAGTATATGTAAAGCTCTTAGAACAGTGCCAACACATAAATGCTATGTAAGTATTAGTATACGAATACAAAGCAATAGGAAGCAGGCTTAGTTCCAGGGTCTGCTGATAACTAGTTGTGTAGGCAAATCACTTCATTTTTCAGGCCTTTGTACCCTTGTAGAAAATGAGGAAGTTGACCTGGATAATGTGTTAAGATTCCCTTTCATCTCTCCTGTTCACTCGTTAATTGACAAAATTAATTTTATTGAGCATTATATAGAAAAAAGCTGCTTTAAAAAAGAATGTTTTTTCTTAAAGCCTTAAAGCCTTAGAGTGTTTTACATGTGCCATAAATTGAGGTCTCAATATGTGGATGTGGAGGAAAGAACATGTGGTTCTAAGTATGAGGCAGAATTTTAAACTAAGTTGGAAGATACCTCAGAGTTTATGTAGTTGAATTTTCCTTAAAGTTTAAGAATTCTTTTTTTGTTCAGCAGATAACATTTATATACTATCTTATAGTTTAAAAGGTGCAGGCATATAAATGAATCTTACCTCATCCTTCCAAAGGTAACGAAGAGCATATATGAGGCCAGGAACCCCCCCCCCCAAAAAAAACCATAATTATTTTTTGGAGGTCAGGCCCTTGGAGGTCAGGCCCTTGTAGTACAGGTTTCCCCTACTAGGTATGTTTTCTAGGAACTCATGGGTATCAGTGTACCAGCTAGAGTTTTTGTGAGAGGCTGCATACAGCTTCAGTGAATTCTTTTTTTTTTTTTTTTTTAGATTATTTCAATATGTTTGCCCATTAAGCACTGAGTGTTCAGCAGTTTTTTACCAAAAAATGGCATGACCCCCATGCCCGACCCTTAATATTTACCCAGTCTCGCCCCAGTGACTTTTTTTGTTTCCTCAGATTAAAAAAGTCCTCAAGGGGAATCGTTTTGCTGATGTGGTAGAGGTGTAACAAAAATGACAGAAGCACTAAAAGGCATCAAAATTGATGAGTTCAAAAAATGTTTTGAGCAGTGGGAAAAGTGTCTCTATAGGTGTGTTGCATCAAACCTAGTACTTTGAAGGTGACTAAAGTTGCAACATTTAAGAATAAATTCACAATTCTTTATAAATAAATTCCAGGTTTTTTGGGGTCCCCCTTGTAATAGTCCCCTCCCTCCCTTTGAACAAGAAACCGAAGGTTAAGATGAAAAACCTTGCTAAAATCACCTACTTTGTAAGTGTTAAAGTTAGGACTACAGTCCATATTTATATGATTCTAGATTTTGTGTTCTTTTCATAACACCATCATCCCTCCTTGACAAATCCTTATCTAGCCTTTGCATGAATATTTCTAGAGGTAGAAGGGTTACTATGCATTGAGACAGCCATGTCTTTTTTTCACTTCAATTGTTATGGATCTGAAAACTAGCAGATTTATCACTTGGACAAGAACACAAAAGCCAAGCTGAAGTTAAGAATAGATCTAGACCTCAGCATATTTTTGTATTGGTTTTATAGCAAATGCTTTCTCTCTAAAGATTATAGTGTTTGCAAACAGTTTTACTGCTGCCATATGATGGAGATGTTCCCAGCTGGCATTCAGGGTCCTTGTAGAGCAAACTTGAAGAGTCATGTTAAAGTATATTTTAGATGTTATAAAAGATTCTCTCAGGTCCACAAATGAGAAGAAGGCTTGGCTTCTCTTCTAGGTGTAACATTTAAATATGTATTTTAACATTTTACTAAAGTAATGCACGTTTAAAAATTAAACATGTTTTCTGCCAGGCTCAGTGGCCCAGCCTGTAATCCAGCGCTTTGGGAGGCTGAGGTGAGTGGATTGCCTGAACCCACAGGTTTGAGACCGGTCTGGGCAACTTGGCGAGACCTCATCTCTACAATAAATCAAAAATTAGCCGGGCATGGTAGCGCGCGCCTGTAGTTCAGCTACTTGGAAGGCTGAGGTGGAAGGATCGCCGGAGCCCAGCAGGTCGAGGCTGCGGCCACTGCACTCCAGTCTGGGTGACAGAGTGAGGCTCCAACTCAAAAAAATAAACAAAACAGAAAGCAACATGTTTTCTTCTTTAAACTTTTATTAAGGTATAATTCATCACCTGAAAGTGTATTAATCATAAACATTTAGCTCAGTGAATTTTTACGAAGTGAACAGACCCATGAAGTCAGCATTCAAAATAATCAGTAGAATATTAACCAGCAATTTAAAAGCCCCTCACTGCCATCTTCTCCTGCTCTGCCTAAAAGTAACTATTATCCTGACTTCTAACACCACTGCTTTTGTTTGGTAGGGATTGCTGTTTTTGAACTTTATATAAATTGAATCATGCTATATGCACTAATTTTTTGGTCTAGCTTCTATAGCTCAGTGATATGTTTGTGAGACTAATCCATACTGTTGCTATAATATAAATGTATTTTGTTCATTATATTTGTTGTGTAGTATTCCACCCTGTGAATATACCTCAGTCTATCCATTTTGTTAATGAACAGTGGATAGTGTTGTTATGAATATTCTTACACATGTCTTCGTGAACTTTTGTGTACATTTCTATTGGATTTATCTAAGAGTGGGATTGCTGAGTTATAGGGTATATTTCTCTTCAGGTTTCATAGATATTGCTGCACGGTTTTCTTTTCTTTTCTTTTTTTTTTTGAGAAAGCAGGATTTATTAAAAGGACAGAAAAGCTCCCACAGTGAGAGGGGACCCGAGAAGGTTGCCCTGCAGTTTTCAAAGTAGTTATAATAGTTGACACCAGCAGTTTCACATATTCTCCAGCATTTGGTGTTGTCTGTCTTTTCATTTTACTTAATGTGCGTACACTTTAAAAATCAAATATAAAGACTTACAAAGAAAAAGAAGACTTATAAAGAAAATTAGCAGTTGCCTCTCTATTTTCATGCCCTAAGCCAATCTCTTTCAGAAGCAACCACTTGTAACTATGTATTTCTATTTTTAACAACCTTTAAAGAGCATTGGTTAAGAGCACAGAATCTGGAACTAGACTACCTAGATTCTTATATTGGTTCTACCACTTACTAGCTGCGTATTCTTGAGCATCTTAACCTCACTATGTCTCAGTTCCCTCATCTGCAAAATGGGGCTAATTATAATACTTATCTCAGAGTTTGTTGTGGGAATTAGGCTAACAAACAGTGTGTTTTACATGCGAAGTATGCAATAAATGTTAGCTATACTGATAATTATGGTGCTACCTCTGTGTTACTAAATAGTATCATACAGCTGTTCTTGAGTCAACAACTTTAGACATTGTGGATTGAGTGACTTTATAAGATAGATGAACATTTAGCTAATCCCCTCTCTCACCTCCCCTTCTGCCTTTTCTCAATATAATCTTATCACTTTTCAATTCATTCATTGAACTACATCCTTATTTTTATATAATTGATAACATTTATGTTCTGTTCATAGTTAAGTTTTTCTTGTGTTTTTATATTTTTTTTTTTCTATATAAATGTTGTTAATTACAGACTTGCCTAATATATAGGTTTATGTTTCCTTCTCTGTATTCCAACTTCTCGGCCTTCGTGCCATTCAGTGCTATATGTTCCTTGAGTTAGGTTTGAATTCTTTTTTATTCTCTTACAAAATTGCCTCAATCACAATTTCAAGGTACCTCTTTCCTTACTCATTCCTTCTGCCTATCTTATTTACTTTCTCTTATTTGTTGGTGATTTCCTTCTTGGAGCTTTCGTCACCTGCCCCAAACTGGAGCTTTTTCTTAGCATATTACACACTGGTCATGGTTTAGGACATAATTAATCTCTTGCTTCGGATCCACTATTTTCTGAATCACTTTCTTCGTTCTTGCTTTATGTCATCATTTTGCAGGCATATATAGCCATGTAACTTTTTAATAAAAGGATATAGTTTCAGCAGTCTTTTTGTTCTCCTTGAACCTGTTTCCATATCTGTGTGAAATGAGGAAGTGATTCGCAACTCATGCCATACCATGTTATTGTGAGGATCAAGTCTATTAAATGTATGTGAAACCACGAGCCAGCCTCCTTTGTCAGGAACCTTCAGACTGGGTTTAGAACATGTATTCCAACAGAAAACAGGGTGGTAATCAAATCAGCCTTAGGGGCTGTAGACCAGGCTCTGAGTTACACTTGAGTTCTGTTATGGACTGAATTGTGTCCCCCTTCAAAATTCATCAATGTAACTATGAGTTAGGGCCTTTAAAGAGCTGATAGTGAAGATTAAATTAGATTGTAAGAGTGGGCTGGAATCTAGTAAAACATGTATCCTAACAAGTGGAAGAGATACCAGAAATATGCACATAGAGAACAGGCTATGAGAGGACACAGTGAGAAGACAGTCACCCATCTTTAAGCCAAGGAGTGAGGCCTCACCAAAAACCAACCCTGCCCATACCCTGATCTTGGACTTCCAGCCTCCAGAGCCAGCCAGTGTATTCTGTTATAGAAGCCTTAGCATACTAAGTCAGGTTCTAGTGTTGGCTCTAGCATTTACTGGGTATGAGAGCTCGAAGACTGCTTCCTTATGTACACTGCACTAATGCCTAGTTTGAAGGTTGCTGTAAGGATTAAGTGAGCAAATAAATATAAAGTGCTTTTTACATTCAACATCTTGTATGGTAGCCATTCAATAAATGTTTGTTTTTTATAAATGTTAAAGGAGGCTATAATTTGTTTTAATAGAGCTGTGTCATTTCTGGTTTTGTTTATTATTTAATCAGGTAATTATGACCAAATATTCATCTGTCAAAGCAGTGACAAGAAAAATTATTTCTGGGTAGCTGGTTGTTGGTGTTCTTTTTAACAGTCATACTGAAATATAATTGATACTCCATATGGCTTACCTATTTAAAGCTTACAATTCAGTTGTTTTTAGTATATTCACCTATTTGAGGGGCACCCAAAGAAACCTGGAATTTATTTGTAAAAAATTGTCTATTTATTCTTACATGCTTAAACTTTAGTCACCTTCAGAGTACTCTCCGTTTGATGCAGTATACCTGTTGAGACACTTTTTCCACTGCTCAAAACAGTTTTTGAACTCATCAATTTTGATGCCTTTTAGTGCTTCTGCCATTTTTTTTTTTTTAACCTCTTCCACATCCACATTGACAAAACGTTTCCCTTTGAGGACTTTTTCATCCAGGGAAACAAACAAAAAAATGTTGCTTGGGGCGAGAGTGTGTGAATAGGGAGGGCGGGACACAGGTGCTATGCCATTTTTGGTCAAAAACTGCTGAGTACTGTGTGGGCAGGTGTGCTTGTAAATCACCCATCATGAAATGGGCAAATGTGTTGAAAGACTCTCCAAAAAAAAATTCTCTGAAACCAAACGTAGCCTCCTACAATGCTATCTAGTACATTGATGTTGATGGGTTCCTAGAATACTTACCTAGTAGGGGAATCCTGTATACTACCCTTCAAAAGATAATTCTGGGTTTTTGGGAGTTCACCCCTTGTATGTGCAACTGTCACCACGGTCAATTTTAGAATGTTTTAATCACCTAGAAAAGAAAACCCATAACCTTTAGCTATTACCCACCCACCTTTACCTATACTTAATCCTAAACAACCACTAATGTACTTTCTGTCTCTATAGATTTTTGTATTCTGGATTTTCATATGAGTGGAATCGTATAACATGTGGTCTTCGTGGCTTCAGGGCCTACTGGCTGCCTCTTTATTTCTTAGGATATTTTTTCTGCTTCTCTCTTTTTCTTTTCTCCTTCTGGTTCTCCCATTAAGTGTTTATTGATGTGCTTAATGGTGTCACACATTTCTCTAAAGGTCAGTTCATTTTTCTTCATTCTTTTTTCTCTCATTTTTTGGCTTGTATGACCTGCAATTCTATCTGCATAGTCACTAATTCTGTCTTCTGCCAGTTCAAGTCTACTGTTGAGGGTTCTTCTGGGTGAATTTTTTTTTCAGTTATTGTATATTTCAACTCCAAAATTTCCACTTGTTTCTTTTTTTTATAATGTCTGTTTCTTTATTGAAACTCTCTATTTAATGTGACAATTGCCATAATATCTCCCTCTTAGTTCTTTAATCATGCCTTTTTGTGTGTGTGTATATGTTTATAATTGGCTATTTTGAAATGTATTTCTGTTGAGTCTAACTTCTGGTCACTCTCACAGGTAGTTTGTGTTTCTTTTTTTCTGCTGCATGGGTCATACTTTTCTGTTTCTTTGAATGCCGCATAATTTTTTTGTGAGACACTAGACATTTTAGATCATTGTAAATCACCCATCACAAAATGGGCAAACACGTTGAAAGAATCAAAACACTACTATGTACCCCATAAATATGTACAATTATTTTGTGTCATTTAAACATTTAAAAAAAATTTTTAGATATCTACTACACTACAGATGATGTACATGTGCCACCCTATTAAACTCTACCACAAATGTAAAAAAAAAAAAAAAAAAAATTCACAGAAGCCGAACCAGCCTCTTACAACAATGCTAGCTGGTATACTGATGCAGATGGTCTTCCGTTTCTTAGGGCTTGTTATTTGCTTGTTTGTCTTCCAGTGACTGCCTGGATTGTTTTAGTGCTGTATGCCCTCCTGTGGTACCTCTGATTTTGTGCCTATTGTCTTCCACAAGCCCGTCAAATTGTGGCTCCTTTTGGAATAGTTTCTTAGGTCAGTGTTTGATATTTGTTCTGACCACAGGAAGGCTACTTACAGCTCTCTTATTATCTGGTTCTTTCCTGTAAACTCAGCAACTTACTGTCTAGGATATATCTAATAAATTAAATCCGTGAATCTTCTCCCAGTTCATTCACCACAGTCTCCATTGTTCTCAATAGCACCTTTTGGTTTGAGCTTCTTCTTAGTCTGTTGTACATGAAGTTAGTTCCTTTGGGAAGAGATTCGGAGATAACCTGTTTTCTGACCTGCCTCTCCCTCTCCTTCCACTCAACAAAATACCTGAGCCAGGTCTCTAGAGCCAGTGATGCAGACACTGGCAAACTTCCCACGAGGTGACTCTAGAAGCTGAGCAGTCCGAGGTCTTCTTGGCTTGCCTTTCCCATCATGGAACCAGTGCCTCACGAGCCAGGACAGGGACAGTCAGGGCTCCAGTATTTTCAGAGAACTGTGCCTAAGGTGGATCTTCCATTCCACAAGTGGGACTGAGGTAGACAAAGGGAGCCCCACCTCTAGACCATACTTGCCTGGAACTTAGCCTTGGTAGCAGGTAGCTGAGGCTGGATGAGAAATGCTGATGTCTTTGTCCTCTTAGGGAGGAGGACTCCCTCCCGCTGGAATGGGGGATGAGGGGAGCCCTGTGTTTTTGGCAGCAGCAATCTGGAGTGGAGTCTCTGCCTCCCTGAGCTTGTTTGGGAGATGGAGGGCTCAGATACCACAGACTTAGCTTTCTTATCAAATTTTTGTAGATTTTCTTAAATGGATGGCTTTTTTATATGCTGTTCTTAGTAAAAGTTAATGTGTGGATTCTGTTTATTGGGTTGCTGACAGCTTTATCCCACTGTTTAGTGTATTCATTTAAATCAGAATACATTTTTCTGATTTTAATATATTTTTGTGCATAAGCACTCTTAGCAAAATCCCCCTAGGCACTAATAAACCCAAATTAGACTTTATATCATATAACATATACTCCAAAAATTTCTCTAATGAAAAATTTTTAATTGATTTTTGATTTTATACTTGACAAGAAATGTTAAGTCTTTTTTTTTTTTTTTTTCTTTTTTTTGAGTTGGAGTCTCATTCTGTCACCCAGGCTGGAGTGCAGTGGCATGCTCATGGCCACCCCAGCGTCAACCTGCTGGGCTCAGGTAATCCTTCTGCCTCAGATTTTCAAGTAGCCAGAACTACAGGTGCGTGCTACCATGCCCACCTAATTTGTGGTTTATTGTAGAGATGAGGTCTCACCAAGCTGCCCAGGCTGTTCTCGAACCCGTGGGCTTAGACAGTCTCCTCACCTTGGCCTCCCAAAGTGCTGGGATTATACCGCTCCTGGCTGAAATGTTACTTCTTAAAGTAGCTGTGATTTAACTAACTTGAATTATTAATGTCAAAGTTTCTCATGTATATAGTGGTATTTGTGAATTTTTACAGAGTAACAGAATCATAAGGACTGTGTGTTAAAAGTACTCAACTACATTGTATTGATATGATAAGTTTAGTTCCTATCTTTTTTCCCTCTAAAAATGTGGTGCCAGTCTGTCTGAATCAAATGACTTGAAATGAAAATTTGTATAGTAGGTGGAGAAACTGATGGAGCTTTTCACTTTCTACACTAGTTCAGAAACAGGAGAAAAGCATGAGCATTGTCGGAGTACCTACTTTATGTTTTCTTAAAAGTTGTTTTCTTTAATAGTGTTTACTGGGAAAATATAAAACAAGATTTCCCCCTCTATCAGAGTCTTTTAGTATAAACTGTAGTGGTCTGTTGATATATTCTATGTGTTTATTTCACTTTTAGTGTTGGATGTTTATAAATCAGCTCAACACATACTTGGGTCCTGATAGTGCACAAGGCATCCTGTCACGTATGTGAGGGATGAAGAAAATTGTGAGACTAGATCATATTTGAGGCATTTAAGGCATAAATGCACAGCAGTTTAGATGACTACAAGATAAGAAGAATGAAAGCAGCATGTATGGTCTGCTCTGATCTAGGACTGAAGCTAAGTATGGAAAGTGGGGATTTGAACAGGCTTTGAGGAGTAGGCAAAACCTCCACAGGTGGTACAAAAAGCCTGTGCAGTCTTCTGGGTATATCAGGTGACTTTCAAGATTGGAAGGTTTATATAAGGGGATATACAATTTGAAATATTAATTGTGGTGAACCTTGACTGTGAAAACAAGAACCTTTGACTAACTTTTTATGTGTGTGGTCATTGGAAAGCCATTAAGACTTTTTGAACAAGCACATGTCATATGGCTAGGAACAGCATATGGGGTGAATTGAAAACTATAGGGCTTTCAGCCAGTTTTCTCTCATTTTCTTTGTCTGTTACTTTAATGTAAGAGAATGAGTTGTATTTTTTTTAATTAAAAGTTTTTTAAAGCCTACAATTTGTAACTCAGCAAAACTTCTTCATAAAAACAAGGATATTAATGATGACCACGTAAATGCCAGAATAATTCATAAAATAGGTGTTAGTAGTCAGGCTTTGATGAAGTCAGGCTAGCTTGAATTCTGGTTTTGCCACTCACTGTGTAAAGTTGAGCAAATTCTTTCTAAGCTTCACTCTTTTCTTCTAGAGAGAGGAGCTAGAACTGTTGCCCTCTCAGGGTTGCAAGCATTAGATGGTGCATATAAAGTATCTAGCACATTGCCTGGCAAATAGTAAACATTGCTGATAAATACCTTTACCGCTGCTAAATTGTTGTTGATACTGTTATTATCATTATTATGTGCTAATCACTATTACAGTTGTCCTCCCTATTCATGGCTTCCACGTCCTTGGTTTCAAACAACTGCTGATTTGAAAACATTAAAGCAAAGCAAAACAAAACAAAAAAACTTGTCTGTACTGAACATGTGCAGACTAATTTACTTGTCATTATTCCCTGCAATATAGCATAATGCTATCTACACAGCATTTATATTGTATTAGATATTGTAAATAATTTAGAGATGATTCAAAGTATATGGGAGACTATGCATAGGTTATTCAATATTGTGCTATTTTATATCAGGGACTTGAGCATCCTCAGAGTTTGGAATCCTTGGGAGGTCCTGGAACCAGTCCCTTACAGATACTGAGGGGGCTGTTTATTATTTCCATGGAACATGCATTCTGAATTTTGGTCTTGTACTGTAGGAACACTCTTCCCATCTGGTTTACAAAGATGGGAACTAAACTTTAAACTGTGGTTTTTATTATTCAGAAATTTAGACTTATGTTTACTTTTGTCAGGTTTAAGCCGTTTTTTCCATACCAAACCTTGCAAGGATTTGAAGAAGATGAAGAGCATATCCATATACAACAGTGGGCACTTACTGAAGGCCGCCTTAAAGTTACATTGTTAGAATGTAGCAGGTATGTTGTTTTGTCATTACTACCTTATGGGAAAGAAAGTGTGGTGAAATGTACTTAAGCAGTATTTGTGCTTATTCTTCTTTTGTATTAAGTATTTAATTTATTTTAAAAATATATTAACTGTTAATAAACTTTAAGTCTCAAGTGAACCCTCTTGTGTTAATTTAAATTGTATTATTTATCTATACTTTTTTAAATTGTAAATTTAGTTTCACAAAATAGTCCTTTCTAGCTTATAAAAAAATATAAACTGTATTTTAGAAAATACTTTAATGGGGGTGGCATTTATTCTGTAGTCATTCCAAAACTTTTTAGAGGTATAATGCTCTGTTGTCTTATTTTTAACATACTCTATGTATTGAAGAGCTGTTCCTATATTAAGGATAAAATTATTTAATGATACCTGTGCTTTAAAGCAAAGTAAGGATGTCTTTATTCATGTCCATCATGATAGGTATAGGGACCACTGCAATGAGCTTTTGCAGTGGGGTAGAAAGATGTGGGCTCTACTCTGAGTACAAGCATGGGCAGGTGGGAACTTATAGCCAAGGAACAGTGTGGGGGTCGGTGGATAGATAACTGGGAGGAAACATCAGGAGTGGGAGGGATTCTGGCTAAATGACCTAACAGGATTCTTGCTGAAGACAGGCCAGGGTGATCAGGTATCACGTGGAGGGTGGTGGAAGATGATCAGATATCAAGGATGGGGTTTTCTTGCTAAACAGTCTTAGCAGGGTTCTTTGCCAAAACTGGACTTTTACAGGATGCGCACAGATTGGCCTAGGAGAAAATTCAGAAGCCCAACTAATGTTTGGCCAGGCAAGAGTCTTTGTCATTTAGCATAATAGTTTTTAAATTTTATTTTGTTTTTTGTTTTTTTGAGTTGTTTACGGGCTAGGCTCAGTAGTTCAACCTGTAATCCCAGCACTTTGGGAGGCTGAGGTGAGTGGATTGCCTGAGCCCACAGGTTCGAGACCAGCCTGGGCAAGTTGGCAAGACCCTGTCTCTACAATAAAATAAAAAAATTAGCTCGGCATGATATCGTGCGCCTGTAGTTCTGGCTACTTGGGAGACTGAGACGGAAGGTTTGCCAGAGCCCAGCAGGTTGATGCTGGGGTGGCCATAAGTGTGCCACTGCATCCCAGCCTGGGCAACAGAGAGAGACCTCAACTCAAAAAAAAAAAAAGTATTGTTTGTGATAATTGGAAGTACCCAAGAAAGTTGCAAAACCAGACTTTGAACCCTTGTAGCTTCTTAATAATTTAGAACTGGAAGTGATTTCAGAAATAATCTGCCAAGCCTCCTTTCTTTACTTTGCCAAGTACCATAGTCCAAGCTATACTCGTAGCTTGCAGTATGTACTGCACTAGCCTTCTTACTTTAGCTCCTAATATTCTGGTTCCCAATATAACAACCAGAACACTCTTTTCAAAATGCAAATTTGTTATTCTCCTATGTAAAACTCTTTAATAGCTTCCCCAAGCCCTCACCATGACCCAGAAGTCCCTCTTATCTCTCTAGCTTCTGTTTCACCATCCTTTGTCTAGCCCTTCTCTCATGGTGCTTCAGTCACACAAACCTTTCTAAGAGAAGAGGCTGACAGACTTTTTCTCTGAAGGGCCAGATAGCAAATATTTTAGGCTCTGTGATTCACATGGTCTGTTTAACTATACAACTCTGCCTTGTAGTCCAAAAGCAGTCACAGACAGTATGTGAATGAATGGGCATGGGTCTGTGTCAGTAAAACTTTGTATGTAAATTTCATAATTTTTATGTGTTATGGAATATTTTTCTGTTGATACTTTTCAACCATTTAAAAAAGTAAAACCTGCTGGTCATACAAAAACAGACAATGGATTGGATTTCGACCATGGGCTATAGTTTGTCATTCCCTGCTTAGATATTTTAGAGGACCAAGCCCATTGTGTTGATTCTCCACTATTTTTCTGACCTACCCCATCCTCTGCTCCTTGAAACCTTTCTTGGTTCAGCTCAAAAGCTGAACCATTGTTTCTCCTAATCATCTCAAGTACAAGTATACTGTGCTCAGGCTACATTTCTATGATACTTGTCTGTACCACTTACTTGGTACTTTTCACTTATTATTATTTCCAACCAATAATAATAATAAGTACTTGAGTACAGAGATAATATTTTATATCTAAAACGTGTGTCCTTGCTAATAATTAGGTTACTTTTGAGTAAACTAATAATATACTTAATCGTTAAGTCCTAGGTAACTCAGGATTGTGCATCATTATGTCAGAAAGTCTGGTTGACAAGGAAGTTTTTAATCAAAAAAAGACTAGACATGTTGTATATTTTGTAAAAGGAACTGAAGTGTATAGTAAAATAGATGTAATGGATACTATGCTAGTAAAAAATAGAAAAAAACTAGTTCATTTGCCTAAGTGTTGCTGGTGGGATTATGGATTGCTTGTTATATGTCTGTTAGCTTGTGGCTATTTAATCACAAGCTTTGGTGTCACCTTTACTTGTAATTATTTTGCTTTACCTGTGTTATTGCTCACATAAAGCCTTACTACAGGAATCAAAGACTGCATGGCATTGAGAAAGTATAGCCAAATATTATTAAAGTCATGTTAAATTGAGATAAATGATACAAATAAAAGCATAAGAATTTGGGGAACACCCGTAACCTGCTTTATTTTAATAAGGAACTGTATATGAAATCTCTGAAAGGATACATGAGAAACTAATAAAAATTCTTGTGGGGTGAAGATTGAGGGAACTGAGTTGATGGTAACAGACAGGGGCAAAGTGACAGCCAAACTACTCACTATAAACTTCATTATATTGTTTGTTTTTGTGACTGTATCACCTGGTCAAAAATTAAGGACCAGTATTTTTAGAAGAGTATATAACTGAGTTGAAGGGGAAGGCTTGGAAAATAGTCCCTTTTGTCAGTCTATTCTTAAGTTAGTCTGGTAGACTTGGGTTGTATAGCCAGCACCCTTTCCCAGATGATAGATATTAATCTTAGAAATGGAAACACAATTTAAACAGAGTTCTGGGCACTATCCTTATAAACCCAAACACATAAAAGTTACTTGTTATGGTGCTATGTTACTGTTTACATAGCTTCAGTACTATTTAGGTGGTTGTAAAGGGAAGAATAAGTTTACTATTCTCAACTCATCCCTGCCTTTTTATCTTCATATTGAAGTCTGAACATTTTTTCCATCTTTCCATTAAAATCTTAACTTACATAATTATTTTTCTTGTAAACTTTTTTCTTAGTTTAAAAATAGAGCTCTTGGTTCAGATAGATTCCAAGTTTACAGGATTTAAATGAAAGAGGAGCTATAACTATAACCTAAGCATTTTTATTTAAGTTTTCGTTCTTGTTTTGAATGTAAATTCATCTGTGTGATTTATTGTAATCCCTGAAGCAGAGACACTAGAGAAAATGGAAAGCACAAATAACGGTACTCTTTTTTTTTGGAGGAAGGACCCCCCCCCAAAAAAATGCTTGTTATTTCATATGAATTAGAAATTATATAGACTCTTGAGTTATAGGAAGCACTGAATTCATGTCTTAGCCATGTGTCCTTACATTGAGTCATTAAGCAAGTTACACATCTGTAAAATGGGCAAGGGAGCTACCTTGCTGGTAACTGTGATCAGAAATATGTAACTAAACCGCTGTGCCTACCACATAGTAAGCCTGTAGTAAATAGGGCTTTTATTATTATGGCTTAGTATAATCATTATAGAATTTATCAAGAAAGAAATCTTTAAACAACACAATGTTCTTTTTGCATACTTGGTTGTGAGAATTTAAATTTTATTCATTTAAAAGGGTCTCACACTATAAAGGGAAATTCTTTTCCGATTATCTGAAATACAGTTTTGAATTTCCTAAACATTAGCTCGGGGAGTAGTAGGCAATTTTATTTGTAAAAATGGGTTCTAAAATGGTACTTTTGTCAAGATTTTTAAAAAATCAGTCATTTCAAACAGTTGTTCGCTTCAGTTGATGAAAACTTCTTTTTTAAACCACAGATGAACTCAGTTGCTGTATTTGTAGTACTACTATTAGGAAGTTAAATTATTTCACGTTAGTGTTGCAATTAGGTTTTTTAAAATTTATGTTATAGTTCATCTTCTATCTTAAAAGATTTTAGATATTTTACAAAGAAAGCCTATACCCATGTGTTGTTAAATAGAAGATAAACTAGATATAAAATAACTATATAGAGAAGATCAGTTTTCTGGCAGTCAAATGAAACTTGATGGATTACTTAGCTCTTGTGCTCATTTTAAAAAGAATTTATTGTTAAATTTTTTGTGGAGACAGGGTCTTACTATGTTACCCAAGCTAGTCTTAAACTCCTGGGCTGAAGCAATATTTCTACCTCAGCCTCCCAGAGTGGTGGGATTATGGGCATAAGCCACCATGCCGAGACTAAAATTAATTAATCTATTAATCTATTTATTCATTCATTCATTCATTCATTCATCGAGTCAGAGTCTCACTCTGTCTCCCAGACTGGAGTGCAGTGGTATGCTCATGGCCACTGCAGCCTTGACCTGCTAGACTCAGGTGACCCTTCCACCTCAGCCTTCCAAGTAGCTGGAACCACAGGTGCATGCCACCACACCTGGCTGATTTTTGGGTTTATTGTAAAGACGAGGTCTCACCAAGTAACCCAGGCTGTTCTTGAACTCCTGGGCTCAGGCAGTCCTCTTGCTTCTGCATCCCAAAGTGTTGGGATTACAGGCATGAGCCACTGCACCCAGCAGTTTATTTTTAAATTGAAAAATAAAAAGTGTACACACACACACACATTTATACACTGTATATGATGTGTTGTGTATAACACGATGTTTTGAAATGTGTAGATATTGTGGAATGGCTAAATCAAGCTAGTTAACATATGCATTACCTCACATACAATTAGCTTTTATTTTCTGATAAACTGTGCATGTTTTTCAGAAAAAAAATTCTGGCACCAAATTCTAAGAGAGATTTTCACAGATCTTTATGTAAAAGACATTGAATGATGTAATGAATGCAATTTTTAGGAGCTCATATTATCAATCGATTACATTTTTAAAAAATGAATTAAGATTGTAGCTATTGAAGGCAAGGATTGTAAAGTTTTGTTGTGTGAGAGTACTGTATTCCAAAGCAGCATATTTAGGATAGCCTGTACTCTTTATAGGTAGAAGGACATTTTAATTAAGTTCAGTTTTTCACTGAGTCACACTCATGCTATTCCAAAACCTGTATTTTCTCAGTAGCTTTGGTGGTGTTATTTTGTTTTACTGGGTTCCAAAGTTATATCTCGCTGGGCTCGGTGGCTCAGCCTGTAATCCCGGGCCTTGGAAGCCCGCAGGTTCGAGACCCACCTGGGCAAGCGAGACCTCATCTCTACAATAGATAAAAAAAAAAACTAGCCGGGTGTGGTAGCATGCACCTGTAGTTCCAGCTACTTGGAAGACTGAGGCGGAAGGATCGCCGGAGCCCAGCAGGTCGAGGCTGCGGTGGCCGGGAGCGGCCACTGCACTCCAGCCTGGGCGACAAAGTGAGACTCCAACTCAAAAAAAAAAAAGCAAAAACAAAGTAATATCTCTGTCAACCTACAAAATTACATCTTTTTAAAAGAAAAAAAAGTTTTAAATGTTAAATATAACACAAATACAGAATACTATAGCAGGTGACAATGCTATTCTATTACTAGGAGTTCTCCCTTATTCCCCATTTATTTATTGTCAACTTGGATTCATTAATTCCTGTTTTTCTCAATGGTTTTAATTATTTACTGTCCTTAATTATTTTGTGGTCAAAATTGTCCCAGATTTAGCCAGTAGGAGCCCCTGCAAGCTGCCTCCTACATGTTCATGACATGACCCTGTCTTTTTTTCTTTCTTTTTTTGAAACTTTGTAGACTTCATTACTTATGGTATAACAAGCTATTCTGGGTTTATCTTATGTCTTCTCTGCCACAATTCTAGAATCAGCTATTTTTTCCCGAAGAGCCTTGGTTCTTTGTGTTAATGAATTGAAAGAGAATGGTGTTAGAAACCAAGGCTGGAAACCAAGATCTAGGTGTTGACTGTGTTTATTGCTACTTCAGATATTCATTCCCCTTCAGTGGACAGAGTTAGGAAATACATTTATGTGTATGTATTTATACATAAATACATGTATATACATATACACACACATAATTTGGAAATCATGAGTTCACCCAGTGCAGATTGTGCACCTTTAATCTGAAAATCTAAAATCCAAATGCTCCAGAATATGAAAATTCCACATCTGATACCTTTGCTTTCTGATGGTCCAGTGTATGCAAACACTGTTTCATGCACAAAACTGTTACAAATATTGTATAAAATTACCTTCAAACTACAAGGTACATATGAAACAAATTAATTTCATGTTTAAACTTGGATCTCATTCTCAAAATATTTCCTTATGTATAAGCAAATATTCCAGTGTCCAAAATCTGAAACACTTCTGTTTCTAAGCATTTTACCTAAGGGATACTCAATCTGTACCTTTGGTTTGAGTCCATCCTTGTGGAGTTGTTTCATGCCTTGGTTCTTCCCCCATTTCATGTTCCTTAGCTCCTGACATCAGCTTTTTTTTCATTTGCTCAGTCCTGTAATACATCTCAAATAGTTTCAGAATTGCTTTGTCCATACATGTACAAAAAGCATACAACAAAATGTTCGGGATTCATTTGCAATTCTCCCTGATCTTACCCAAAATAGAAGGCATGTGGTAAAGTACTGTATTTATAAATTAGTTAGATTCATTTTCTTCTTTAGTGTGATTATGTTGCTGATTTGAAACATGGTTGGGTTTATTTGTTTCAGAATGGTTTTAGTCTCCCTCCACTCCTGTCTTTTTATCTTTATTGATTTTTGTTTTTGAATATATAGAGCATTAATATGTTTCCCAAAACTATACAAAAAGATATATAGATAGTCTGCATTTTACATAGCAATGTTTAACTAAAATTGTACATCTTGGAAAGAGTACAAAGTAGAGACACAATTCTGTTGCACGAGTTTCAGTCAAGGACTACCAGTGCTGTCATTCAGATCAATATTTTTACTGGTTTTGGTTTTTTTTGTTTGCTTTTTGTTTTGCTAGGGAAGGGGGAATCTAGTTCTGTCAATTACTGAATGGAATGTGTTTAAATAATTCAATTATGACTGAATTTGTCTCATTCATATAGTTTGGTTATTAGGTACATATTTCTTTTTAATGTATCGATCCTTTTATCGTCATGAAGGATTCTTCTTTGTCTCGTAATATTCCTTGTCTTGGTATTTATTTTGTGCTTATTGTTTTCACGATATATACACTAGTCCTCTTTATCCATGTTTTTGCTTTCCATGGTTACAGTTACCCCAGTCACCTGCAGTCTTAAATTATTAAATGGGAAATTCCAGAAACGAACAATTTATAAGTTTTAAATTGTTCACAATTCTGAGTTAGAATGATTAAATCTTGTGCCATATCACCTCATCACTCTATTCTGCCTGGGATGTATATGCTTCCTGTGGGTTAGTCACTTAGTTATCTTAGTTATCAGATAGACTTTCTCAGTTTCATAGTGCTTGTGTTTAAGTAACCCTTATTTTGCTTAATAATGGCCCCAAAGCACAAGGGCACAACTGATGTTGGCAGTTCGGATATGCCAAAGAGAGGCTGTAAAGTGCTTCCTTTAAATGAAAAGGTGAAGGTTCTAGACTTAATAAGGAAAGAAAAGCAATCAATCATTGTGCTGAGGTAGCAAAGATCTATGGTAAGAACGAATCTCTGTTCATGAAATTGTGAACAGTATATTGTTATAATAGTTCTATTTTATTACTGTTGTTGTTATTCTCTTACTGTGCCTAATTTGTAAATTAAACTGTATTATAGGTATTTTTGTATAGAAAAAAACATAGCATTCAGTACTATCCATGGTTTTAGGCACCCAGTGGAGGGATCTTGGAACATATCCCCTGTGGATAAGGAGTGGACCACTGGGTTTGTTTTGTTACCTTTTACTTTCAGTCTATTTATGTTAATAAATTTAAAGTATGTTAATGAATTTACAGCGGGTGTCCCCTCCTTCCCTCTTTTTCTCTCTCTCTTTGAGTCAGAGTCTTGCCCTGTCACCCAGGTAAGAGTGCAGTGGCACAATCATGTCTCTCTGCAGCCTTGAACTACTGAGCTCAAGTGACCCTCCTGCATCAGCCACCTGAGTAACTATGACTACAGATGTGCTATGACTATCATGCCTGGCTAACTTTTTAATTTTTTTGTAGAGACTGGGTCTTACTATGTTGTCCAGGCTGGTCTTGAACTCCTGGCCTGAAGACCCTGGCCTCCCAAAGTGGTAGGATTACAGGCATTAGCCACTACATCCAGCCTGATATTTAATTGCTGCATTGAATTCTTAGTCTGCTAAATCCAACATCTGAGCCTATTAGATGTCAGTTTCTATCGACTGCCTATTCTGTTGACTGTGGGTCATACTTTTCTGTTTTCTTTCATTGAAAACTGGCTGTTTGCCGGGCTCGGTGGCTCAGCCTGTAATCCCGCGCCTTTGGGAGGCTGAGGTGAGTGGATTGCCTGAGGCCACGGGTTCGAGACCCTCCTAGGCAAGCGAGACCTCATCTCTACAATAAATCAAAAAATTAACCGGGCGTGGTAGCGCGCACCTGTAGTTCCAGCTACTTGGAAGGCTGAGGCGGAAGGATCGCCGGAGCCCAGCAGGTCGAGGCTGCGGTGGCAGGAAGCGGCCACTGCACTCCAGTCTAGGCGACAGAGTGAGACTCCAACTCAAAAAAAAAAAAAAAAAAAGAAAACTGGCCGTTTTAGTTAATGTGCTGTAGCAACTCTGGATTCTGCTATGTTCTTCTGAGAGCTACTGGTTTTATGTTCTAGTGGACAGTTAGCCTATTCCAAACTGCAGACGTTATCTCCTTACTCTTTCCACCATCCCCATTCTCCCAGTAGCAGTTTATATCTGTGTTCTTACTTTTGTCTTCCCACTGCTGCCTTTTCACACTGATGCCCTGGGAGCTTCTATATTTAACATTCAGCCAGTGATTTGAGCAGAGACAGAGCTCACCCTCTCTGGTTTGTTTGTTTCTAGTGATTTCCCCTAATTTCTGGCTTCTTTCCTAGCTTTGCACTCTATCTTCTTGTACTAGAAGCCCATAAGGCTTCAGATTTCTGCTGTCCAAATTTCACCACTATTTTTCTGCATCCCTAACCTTGAGGTAGGTTCAGGTTAGATGGTGTCGTTAGGTCAGAAAACCACAAGCAATTTTTACTCCTTCCAGTTGCAGTTTTTGATAAATAAATGTTTACCTCAGAGCAGGCTTCTGTCTGCTTTTGGAAGACTTTCATTGTTTTTAAATGTGCTTTTTAAATGATTTTTATCTAGTTTTTATAATTGCAAACTGTGGGAGAATTTGAGTGACTACTTCACTACTGTTACCTAAATAAAGTATTGGTCACTTCATTTTGTTGTACATGTTGATGAATTTTGCTGTTGTTTTCCTGACTGCTTTTTGGTTTTTTTATGGGGAGATTTAGGGAGACTCAAAACTTTGCCACTATGCCTTGACATTCTTCTAGAACCAGAAATACATAGTTTTTCTTTGGTTTTGTAAGCAAAGGAAAGCATTTAATTTAATGATTAAATTCCTTTTGATGACATTGCCTATTTTAATGATATTTCACATATTAGGTAAAGCAACTTTAAGGTGAAAGTTTGATAGAAGGGAAAGAAGGGAATTAATTTTTTAAATAACATTATGACCATATTTTATAGTGAGATGTTTAGTTCTTCTGTAGGGAAGGCTATTAATATTATGACATTTTAGAACTTATTATAAGAGGACCTCTTTAGAAGTTATAACCTCAGAATATTTTCAGGTTGCGTTTTTTTGTGATTCCTCTATTTAATTTAGTATTGAGTTTGATTAAACTGATTTGGTTATTTTTGGCTGAAGTGATAAACTATTTTTAAAAAATCTATCTGGGACATAGGATTAATATGACTCACATGAGGCAGCTAGAATGAGTTTCTCCTATAGAGTAAACTAAGAGTTTCCTCAGCTCCCAGAGAGGAATGGGACCAGCAGCACGCCCCATGACTCTCTAGAGTGATAATAGCCATTTAGTGCAAAACAAACAAAAAAAAGAGGTAAAAATCCACTGACCTAGGCTGGAACTGGTCAGTCTCTTGCCTGCACCACCATAGTACACCACAGTAGGGAAGATGAGTGAGGGAAATTCAGGAATTCTGTGCTCCTGCTGCAGACTTGGATGGCCCTATGAGCCTTGTGAGACTCCAGTCCCTCATAGAAAACCGCCATATCCACAGTTGTACTTTGGTGTAGAGTAGTGCAGGACAAAAGAAAGCCTTGAGCAGTGCCAGCTATCATTTTTTAGGAACCTTGCCAGCCTTGCTGCTGCTTTCTAGCCTGATGGACTCCAAGAGCAAACTCTTCAGCTGCAGACAGTGCCTGATTGGGCAGGTTGCCTGAAAACACCTGAGGCCCTAAGACCAGCTGCACTTTGACATTCAGATTGCAGATTGCCTGAGGCCAAGGTAGGAGTTAAATGGTATGTGTTGCTATAACAACCTCTCATTCCCTCTGTAAACTTTTCTATGCCCCATTACTGCACAACAGCATTACTCTAGGAGCCTGGGACTTCCTCCTAATTCCCACTGAGGTAGGCAAGAGTACATACTTGTGGGGTGCTATAGCTCTTTTCCCCTGCACTCCCCTCAAAGGCTCAAAACAGACAGAGAACTTGGGTAATCCCCAGAACCTTACCCTCCATCTAGGTTGACTGGGCATTTCCTTGGAGCAACACACATCACATGCCAAGGAGAGAGCCCACAGCTACCGTTGCTGATGGCTCTCTCCCACAAGTACCACCTCCTGGTTGGAAGTCAACAGCACAGCCCACAGCATCAGATATAAAACCTCAGCTTTGGGAAAGGCCTGATTCCAAATCCCAGCTAACACCACTTTCCAAGCCACATTAGCCACTCACGATGCTGTGAGCCAGTGCAGGTACCCAGCACAGGACTGCCACAGCTGACAATTGAGAAACTCACCTTGCCAAAGCTATATATATCCAAGGGAACCCTACAGGTGCCTGTGATCTCAAATAAGAAGAAAAGGTCTACCCAAATAAGAAGGAACCAGAAAATTAATTCCGACAATATGAAAAACAGAGTTAACCAACAGCTCCAAAAGACCACACCAACACTTCAGCAATGAACCCTAACCAAAATGAAATTTTTGAAATTCCAGACATAGAATTCAACAGATTGATTATAAAATTGATCAGTGAACTTCAGGAGAAAATTGAAAACCAACATAAAGAAATGAAAAAAAAAAACCACAAAATAATTCAGGACATGAACGAAAACTATTCCAAAGAGATAGACACCTTAAAAAAGGCAAAAACAAACTGAAATTCTGGAAATGAAAAAAGCATTTAGGAAAGTACAAAATGCAGTGGAAAGTTTTAGCAGTAGACTAGAACAAGCAGAAAAAAGGATCTCAGAACTTGAAGATAAGAATTTTTAATTAACTCAATTAGAAAAGAGTAAGGAAAAAGGAATCAAGAGAATGGAACAAAATCTCCAAGAAATGTCCACACCTAAGAATCATAGATTTTCATTAGGAAGAAGAGAAAGCAACAGATATGAAAAATTTATTTGAAGGAATAATGGAGGAAAACTTCCCTGGCCTTGCCAGAGGTGTAAATATCCAGATATCAGAAGTCCAAAGAACCCCCAGAAGATTCATTGCAAAAAGGTCATGCCCAAGGCATATAATCATATAGTTATGCAAAATTAATATGAAGGAAAGAATTTTAAGACCAGTGAGACAAAAGCATCAAGTAACTTAAAAAGAAAGGTAAGCCTATTAGACTAGCAGCAGACTTCTCAGAAGAAACCCTACAAGCCAGAAGGGATTGGATCCATCTTCATTCTCCTCAAACAGAATAACTATCATCCAAGAATATTGTATCCCACAAAACTAAGTTTCATAAATGAAGGCAAAATGAAGTCGTTGGCAGATAAGCGAGTGTTGGGAGAATTTGCCAACTCTAGACCAGCCCTAAGAAATACTCAAAGGAGTTCTAAGTACTGAAACAAAAGATCAAAATACAACGTAGAAAAATGCTGTAAATTGTAAAGTTCACAGGCCTTATGGAACACCAACACAATAGAGAAAATAAATAAAGCAACCATATAACAACCAGTATGATATGAATTGAATAGTACTGTACATATAATTACTAATTCTGAACATAAATGCTCTCAATGCCCCATTAAAAAGATATAGACTGACAGAATGGAGTAAAAGCACACACACACGCACACACACACACACACACAGAGGGAGAGAGAGAGAGAGAAATATCTGCGACCTTCAAGAGACCCACTTAATTCACAAAACTTCTGTAGACTTAAGGTGAAGGGATAGGGAAAAATATTCCATGCAAATGGAAACCAAAAATGAGTAGGAGTAGCCATTCTCATACCAGATAAAACAGACTTTAAGTTAACAACAGTTCAAACAAACAAACAAACAGATGATTATTATATAATGATAAAGAAATCAGTTTAATGAGAAAGTGTACCTAAGACCAGAGCTTTATAAACAAATTCTACTAGGTCTAAAAAAAGAGACAACAATACAATAATAGTGGAAGACTTCATCACTCACTGACAGTAATAGACAGATCATTAAGGCAACATTAAGGCAAAAGAAACATTGGTGTTAAATTGGACTCTAGAGCAAATGGAACTAACAGACATCTGCAGAACATTCCATCCTAAAACTATAGAGTATACATATTTCTCGTCAATACATGCAACATTCTCCAGGTAGACTGTATATATATATGATAGACCACAAATCAAGTCTCATTAAATTCAAAAAGTTAAAAATTATATCAAGCACCTTTTCAGACCACAGTAGGATAAAACTAGAAATTAACTCCATGAAGAACTCACAAAACCAATCAAAAACATGGAAGTTAAACAATTTGCTGCTGAATGATCCTTGGGTCAACAATGAAATCAAGATGGAGATTTGAAAATTTCTTGAAACAAATGACAGTAATGAAACAGGTTATCAAAACTTCTGGGTCACAGCCAAAGCTGGACTCAGAGGAAAATTTATAGTACTTAATGCCTACACTAATAATACTGAAAGATTGCATATTGACAACCTAACATCACACCTCAAGAAACTAGAAAAACATGAACAAACTAAACCCAACACTGGCAGAAGAAAAGAAATAACAAAGATCAGAGCTGTACTAAATGAAATTGAAATAAAACAATTCAACGAATCAATGAAACAAAAAGTTGGGTGTTTGAAACATAACCAAAACTGATAGACTGCTGGCTAGATGCATTAGGAAACAAAGAGAAAAGACTCAAATTAGCCCAACCAGAAGCGAAAATGGAAACATTACTGCTGGAGTCCTGCTCCCGTAAAGTTGAGGGGTTCCCAAAGGTGGAGATGGCGTCAGCATTTGGGGGGGAAAGAGAGAAAGGGGGGAACAGAGAGAGAGGGAGAGAAAGAGAGAAACTGGACTCCTGTCTAGTGCAGAAGCCTTTATTGAGAATTCACAGTGGGCTTTTATACCTAAATTTTGCACAGTCAGACTCACACGCCCTTCACATGAACACAAAGCCAGGTGTGTGAGGGGCGTCCCCCACCTACCAGATATTCTTTCAGGTATGAGGAAGAGAATCCCATAACAGATGTTAACCTTAATCCACGACTGCCTATAAACCCTTTTCATCCTAAGCTAATTTATACTAATACCAAGTTAAACAATAACACAAAAATCCCATAACAAACGCTAACCTTAATCCGTGACTGACCTGTCCTATAAACCTTTTCATCCTATGCTTATACTAATACCAAGTTAAATGATTCTATAGAAACTTAAATACTTATTCTACAAGCTAAAGTGGCCCATCCCAGAATGTTTGGAATGTGGCCCAAAGTTCACAGTGGGCTACCTGCAAGTAACCTAGCTGCATTCTTTCAACAAAATGGCTGTCTAAACTTATATTTCCAACTATATTCTACAACTTACACCTTACTCAACTTCAGTAAATCCTAAAATCACGACCCAGAAGCCTGTGACCAATACTAAGGCTCTTAGACGTGACCCGAGTTTGAACTGTA
>CAUYQG010012244.1:0-19989 GCA_963574415.1 Tarsius wallacei | reverse complement strand
GCTACTTAGCCTTTTGCTAACTCAGTGCAAGTTAATGCTAGCCTTGGAGAAAATAATTTTGTAATCTTTCTCTGGTAACTAAGGGACTGAATAGGCTGTTCTTGTTTTCAAATGCTAAAAGCCAGGTTAGTTAAAAGTAAGTCTGTTTCTAAAAGTTTAGGCCTTGCCTAAGATTGTAACCAACTGCTTATCCCTGTAAAACTGTTGGGAAGTCTCTTAGAGTAGTGTAATGTATGCTGAGTGCCTACGTTATATTGTGATGCTAAATAACACTAATGCTTGCTTTTTTGACTATGCCTGACTAGCACAACTCTTACAAGACTGGTAAAGCTTTAAATGCTGAATACTATGCAGGACTTAATAAGGCATGGGAACTGGCCAGTCCCACCTGATTAAGTCACCTTGTAAGCTCCGTACTTTACCTAAGGGACAGGTCAAGTACTAGGCACACTCTGTGGAGCATAGAGTGAGACCTAATCACTCTCAGTTAATTGTCCATGTCTTACAACTAAGGCTACTGTTTAGTAATTCATGAGAATTTTTGACAATTTTGCCTGTTCATAATTAGGAATAAGAAGGAACAGATCATTTTACATCTATGTGGTCTGTTCACTCTAAGAAGGTTTTGTACCAGGCCATTTTTATAGACATCACTAGAAAGTCGTGAAGCAAAAAAAAAAAAAAAAAAAAAGGCGGGGAGGGGGTCTTCAAGGAAGGCTGAGAACACTCAGCCTGGAAGAAGCCATCAGGGTTCCAGGGATTCCTGGCATTGCTGTTTACAACTTTATTTAGTTATTTGTTTGTTTTAGAATTCTCCTTTGAGAAATAGATTGCAAGTGTTCAAAACAAATTCTGGTTTTTCAAGAAACGTGACCAAGAAAATATGTAATAATCTGCACCCTCAGACACCCCAATGGGACAGATTTTGAATGATTGGAGCAAACTAAAATTACATGGTTTAATAATAATTATAATAAGTGCAATATTAAAAATCAAATTTGAACTCATTACAAGTTAGCAGATAAGATTTGGAGAGAAGCAAAACTATCTGGCAATTAAATTCACTTTGTAGACCAATAATAATAATAATAATGATAATATAAAATAGTCAAAAGTTTTGTATTAGAGGCATTTAAAAATTTTATTTCACTACTTTGCAAACAAGATTATATCCTATAGAATGTTGAACGCCTAACTCCAGAGGCTTGACTCAGAACATGAATACCAAATTCCCAATTATATAAAGCCTCTGTTATATATAAACTGAGTTATTAAAAAAAAAAAAAAAAAAGGAGGAGAAGAACTCCAAAATGAGCACTAACCAGAGGAAAGGTAAACAAATTGGCAGTTGCCACTAATGGCAAAGCTCCAGTCACTCAAAAGAGGCCTGATAAGGATAAGCCTACTAAGGGGAATGGTATCAGCTGCTATGAATGTGGTCACTCTGGACCCCAGGACCTTGTCCAACATCCAGACTTAAAGACCACTGAAAGAGATGGTGCTGCCTCTCCCAAGGGGAGGGGGGGAACACCTAGCTCGGTCATAGTGGCCATTGATTGAGGGGGGAGGGGCACAGCCCAGCCAGCGCTCTGTTTGCCATCACCCCAGAGAACCCTTGGATCTATATGAATGTGGCTGGGGTCCAAATTAATTTCTTAATTAATACTGAGGCTAAGTTTTTAGCCCTTGTGCTCATACTGAACTTCTTTCTCCTAAAACCTGCTCTCTAGTGAAAGTTAAAGGTGTTCCAAAAGTTAAATGCTTCACCTAATGGTTACTAAAAGGTGAATTCAAATTATAACTGTAAAAGGTTATCTATAAATAAATAAAAAGGAAAGCAAAAAGCAAAGGAAAAATATAAAAAGGTTGTTGGTATACAAATAAAGCTTTAGTAGGAAAACAAAAAAAGAGGAATATGAGAAAAAGGATATTTTTATCTAAAAAAAGAAATCTTATATGGTAAATTTCTGTCCTATAATAAAGTAGATAGTTATCTAAGAATTTTTTTAAAAAGGGGTTAAAGAACAAAAATAAAATAGTATAAGTGTGCCAAAAATGGTATAAGTTTATGAAAAAATATATGTACAGAAGAAATTCTATAAACAATCTAGGCATAATAAAGTCTTTTCTGGATGCAAGCCTCCAAACATTTTCGGATTTCTTTTCAAATTTTATATGGGATTTACTTGAGTGCCTAGTTCAAATTATAGTCTAAAAACAATCTGTCAGGTTACCATTAAGTCCAGAAATACATTAAAAACTCCAAAAGCTGGTACTTGTAATAAAGCCACAGACATTAAAGTTTACCATTTAAGTTATGCTAATAACTTCAGGCCTTGTAGCTTTTGTACAAAAGGTAATCAGCCACAGCCTAAAATTGTCAAAATGTAGGCCTGACTTTATTCCTTTTATTGAGCTAGAATCCGGTAACTTCATGCCCACATAACGGTCGTGCAAGAATTCCAGCCAGTGCCTGCAAACAATGCCACTGCCGAAACAAATCTGGATGCCTCAAGTCAGACAGGGAGAGATTTTCAGTCTCTGGCTAGGCAGGACTACACCCATTATCAGGTCTGAAGAAATTACAGAAGATGGACCTTCACCCCTCAGCACCCCAAATGGTTATGGGATCAAAAAATCTCTAAAGAATAAATAATTGAGGCAGGGTAGCTAGCACAGGCTAGACATAAATAAATTTCCTATAGGTAGGTTTTAGAAGGCATTCAAATGTTTCTACAGCAGGCTGAGTGGCAACCTATCCCACCCCTTGGCAAATCCAGGGAAAACTCCATCAGATGTAGAACTAGGACAGTATAATATTTCAATTTGCGGTTTAGCAAAATAATCACTAGAAATCCTTTGGAGACACAAGTAAACTAAACATAGGTATTTGGTATTGCATCACTCAGGATCCAAGTCCCTGAAATGGAATTCGTTAAAACTTTAAAATTGTTTAACGGTAGGCCTTTTTCCTACACCTCTGAAGGAAAGGGGGCCACAAACGTAAATGCTCATAAGGAAATGTGTTGTCCATTTGGGACAAATTTTAATCACAGTTTATAAGCTTATTTCCCTAGACACTGCTTGGGTCATGAAAAACTCAAACATCCCAGGGAAGTAAGTGCTGCTAAAAATTGAAGAAAGGAAGGACCCAACCAACAACTGTAAGAAAAGAAAAAAGAACCCTAAGGGTGGTCCTGTTCCTATACTAGTCTATAGAATTTAAATACCTAACTTCTCTATCATGATGAAACTCCTCTATGAAGCCTCAAAGGGAGGTGAACAAGAGCCCCAGCTATGGAAAAAGGCCCAGAAACAGGCCTTTAAATGAATTAAACAGGCTTCTCGCCTTTCGAGAGTCTTTATGGGCGGCCACCCCCTCTCATTAAGGGCATACAGGAAGACTTAAAGGAACTAGGAAGTCTTGCCCTAAAACAGCAAATGCAAGCCTTAGGTTCAGTCCTAAATGCCATCCATTGTCAAGTCAGAGAACAATTGCCAATTAGTTTAACAACCGATGCCCATTCTTTTAAGCCAGGTAATGTGGTATGGGTAAAAGAGTGAAATGTACAACCTCTAAAGCCCCTCTGGAGGGGGCCATTTACTGTTCTTTTGTTTACCCTGACCACATTCAAAGTAGCCAAAGTAGTTCGTCGGATCCATTGTAGCAGAATTAAGCCGACCTTCCAGGACTGGGAGTGCACCGCAGATTCGGTAGCTCCAGCCCTGCTCTAGAAGCCTGAGGATTCTCCAGCCCTGCTTCAGTCACACACCGGAGGCTGACTGATCGATGCATGGCAGAAGATTGAGGATTCAGCTTAAGAACTCAGCGGCATTACTGCTAAGCCATTGTTTTGCTTTGTCAACCTTTATATTTGCTAAACTGGTTTGTCATTTTAATTGCTGTAGAACTAACTTTATTTGCTATAAAATTAACAGAGTTATCCCCATTGAGCATGTTAGAAAAGGGTTTCACTAGTACTTCCATTCTTTCTTATAATAGCCCCAATAATTATGAACGCCATTTCTAAGTTTGTGAAAACAGTTGTTGAATGAAAAACTGCAGCCCACATAATGTTAATGCACCAAATTAAGAATGATGATGCTTTAGATCCATAAAAGATGAAGCATCAAGGGGGGAATGTGGCAGAATGCGGCAAATGCTCAAATAGATTTCTTGTATGATTGAGTGAATGAATGCGGAAACACATGAGTAGCTGCTTTGGGGTCAGCAGTTGGCCCCATGACAATCACCAGGGATGACAGATTGTCTCCCACTAACCCCAGGGCAGAAAGGGGGGTTGGTAACAGTTAAAGGTATTTCCTTTTGAAAGTCAAGCTGCAAGCTTTAAAGACCCACCAGGCCGGTTTTGTTTAAGAAAAGCCAAATGGCCAGAGACTAGCCATTTCATGGAAATGCAAAAGAGTAACTAATTCACAGACTTATCCAAAACCTCTCTTTTGAAGTTAACAGTTTACAATCCTACACTTTGCATTTCCTGGAAACCATTTGTTCTTTAAAAAAATCTAATTTTGCTGAGTACAACCTTGTAAGATTCCAAAGGAAATATGTAATCACTCAACACAACCCCCTCCCTTACCTAAACAAGGGTATAAAACCCCACTTCTCCCGTTCTGGGGGGCTCAACTTGGAAGTGTTAGCCCCATCGAGCCCGCCGAGCTGGTGCTCAGCGTAATAAAGTGCCACTTCCTATAATAGTCTCGGTGTCACGGTCTCTTTATTTTTCCGTTGCAGTATGTTTAATTTTCTGAGATTTTCTTTATCTCCTTTGCTCTAGATTACACAAAACCATCCTAATTACTGTCAGGTTTGCTGAATGAAAAACTACCTGCTTCCCAACATTACTCTTTTTGATTAGGGAAGAGACCTGGTGTCTTTCTCAGTCTCAAGCACATGAGCTCAACCAAAGAAAGAAAATGCAGCTGGTAAGCAGGAGAATGTAGTCTGCCTCTGCTTCTGGTCTCTTGGAACTGAATCTCTTCCTCTTCTCTTTTCCTGAGGGACTACCCTCACTCCATTTAGAAAACTCCTGTGGATGGACGTGCTGCAGCATTTTCTGCTTGGATGTTTTTGGCAATTGAGCTGATCTGCATGTGCTTCTCCATAAGGAGAGAGAAAAGCTGTGTCATCTTTGGTGTACCAGGCCTAGAAAAAAGTTTCATTTCCTGTGCTTATTTTAAGGTCGTTCTGAGGATTTCATCTGACATATTTACTATGGTAAATCTGGGAAGGATAAGGGGCTTGCTAGCACAATCTAGCCTACCAGCTCTACATTTACCAATGCTATGCACTTTTCTACTTCTGAATTTCTAAATTTTATATAAGAAATAAATGAAAAAGGCTTTCTCTCACTCAAGGGCATAGTTCTGCAATATTTTCCTCTTTCTCCTATATTACTAAAAAAAAATCGATTAGGTTTATAAGGGATCTTTTTAAAATCAGCATTCAAAAGCTGCTTTTCTTTCTTTTATGTGAAGGAAATGTTCTCCTGTTTTCATGTTGCCCTTCAAACTAATACCTTCAGGTCAAGCATGGTAGCTCACACCTATAATTCCAGCTCTTTGGAAGGCTGAGACTGGAGAACTGCTTGAGGCCAGGAGTTTGAAATCAGCCTGGGCAACATAGTGAGACCCTGTTTCAACAATAATAACAACAAACAAAAATTTAAAAAATTAGCTGGGTGTAGTGGTGCACCTGTAGCCCCAGCTACTAAGGAGGCTGATGCTGAAGGACCGCCTGAGCCCAGCTTGAGGCTGTGGTGAGCTGTGATGGTGCCTTATCTTATGTGACTTCTCCATACCATTTGACATAGCTTATCATTCCTCCTCTTGGAAACTGCTATAGTCTGAATGTGTTCCCCACATCATATGTTGATACTTAATTGCCAATGTGGTAGTATTAAGAAGTATTAAAACAGTGACCAATATATAGAGCCATCTCCCCAGTAGCCAGAATGTACATATCTGGGAGTAAGGGGTAGAGGTGTGAGTGGCTCTTCTCGTTATTACCCAGTAATCCATTTGGAGAATTTTGTATCCTATTCCTGTGACTTTGAGTGCTGAACAATTGGGAGTCTTTGTGCCTAATGGATAAATATTTTCACTAGGGAGCATTGTCAAATTTAAAATCAATTGAAACCTAAGAATTGCCTTTGACATTTTAGTCTTTTTGTCACTGAACCAATAGGTAGAGAAAAATGTCCCGCTTCTTGCTGAAGTGATTGGCCCCAATTTTCAGAAGGTAATTAAGTATCTGCTGTCCAAAGGAGATAAAGACGCTACTACTTACCCAGGGACACCTCTAAATGTTCATTAGACATAAATCCTGGTCAATGAATAATTGTGGCAAAGACCACAGGGATATAGATCCCACAGTAATAAATGCATATTTTATACCCCCATGTAAAGAATCCAACCAAGGTCAGGGTAACAAGAAATGAATTTTAGAAGAAAGAAATTGTGATTACTAATGTAAGACTTGTGATCAGCTATGGAAGCAGGGTTTATAGCAGCTTTATATTATGTTAACTAATTATTTCTCACTTTTTACCCCAGTACCTTTTATGAAGGTGATGACTAGCATTTTAGGTTTCAAGTGGTATTATGGTCTGGACTCCGTGGTTCTGTAGTGAGAAGACAGAGAGATCGTGGCACTGAGACTATTATAGGAAGTGGCAACTTTTATTACGCTGGCGAGCTCAGTGGGCTCGAGGGGCTAATGCTTCCAGGTCGAGCCCCGCAGAACGGGAGAAGCGGGGTCTTATACCTTTGCTTAGGTAAGGGAGGGGGTCATGTTGAGTGATTACACATTCTCTTTGGAATTTACAAGATGATGTTCAGAAAAATCAGATTTCTCAAAGAACAAATGGTCTCTAGGAAGCGAGTAGGGCAGCAGAGTCTGAAAGCAGGGTTGTAAACCATCAACTTCAAAAGAGGGGTTTTGGATAAGTCTGTGAATTAGTTACTCTTTTGCATTTCCATGAAAGTTGCCAGTCCTTGGCTATTGGCTTTTTTAAACAAAACCGGCCTGGTGGGTCTTGACTTTCAAAAGGAAATACCTTTAACTGCTACCAGCCCCCTTTTCTGCCACAGGGTTAGTGGGAGATAATTTGTCATCCCAGGTTATTGCCATGGGGCCAACTGCTGACCCCGAAGCAGCTACTCAGGTGTTTCTGCGTTCGTTCACTCAATCATATAAGAAATATATTTGAGCATTTGCCACAGTTCAACCTGTAATCCCAGCACTTTGGGAGGCCGAGGCAAGTGGATTGCCTGAGCCCACGAGTTTGAGACCCGCCCAGGCAACTTGGCCAGACCTTGTCTCTACAATAAATCAAAAATTAGCCAGGCATGATAGCACATGCCTGTAGTTCTGGCTACTTTGAAGGCTGAGGTGGAAGGATCGCTGTAGTCCAGCAGGTTGAGGTGGTGGTGGCCGGGAGCGTGCCACTGCACTCCAGTCTGGGTGACAGTGAGACTCCAACTCAAATAATAATAATAATAATAAATTGGTATTATGAGCAAACTGGTATCACCCTCTAAGCTGGTTGTGATTTCACTAATCCAGTATTGGAATGCCAATTTTTTTATTTGAGAAAAGGATAAGAGAGAATGCCCAAGGACAAAAGGAATGGACTGTGACAGATATTTACTTTTGCCAGTCTACATTAAGTCTCCCTTTCGTCCAGTTTGTGTCCCTAGGAGACTGACCTATACATGAATTTAATTTTTGCCCTTTGACTTCTGGTTGACTTTGGCCAACGGAAAGTAAAAACAGATCAGAGAGAGGAAGGAACTCTTTCTGTCTCCAGATTTCATTTTTACTCATTGCCCATTGGGACCTGGGTATGGTAACTGCCTATATATAACACTAGCTTTAGAGTACTGCGCTATCCCTTCTGGCTTCCTTGCTCACTCTCTTACAAACAGCCTTTCTATTAAACAATCTTCAAGTACTAAATTTGAGTGACTCATCTTTTTCCTGATGGGACATTGGCTGACACTGACCTCTTCTAGCTTATGTGCTTGTGGGTTTATAGACATTAAATGAAAATACAAATAAGATATTTATTTTAAAAATATGAACATTGATGCAGAGTTTAAGAACCTGGTCTAGTAAAAGTGAGTGGTATCAGAGGCATAATGTGGATTAGGAATAAGGGAATACCTCACTGAGGAGGTATAAGATTATGAAAACTGAAGAGTAGTTAGGAGTTACCCAAGGAAAGTCTGGCAAGACAAACACTCTGGGCCTAGGAAATAGCAAATGCAAAGCTGCAGGAGCACCAGAACAAATCAGACAAGCCAATCCCTGAATATGCTTTTTAATTCTAGTCTGATAATTTTGTTAATTCTTGATGTTTTCAAGCAAAATGCAATGGCTTCTTTTCAAAAATATAAATTAGCTTAGCAATTGTGCTGTGAATGAAATAAAGTTAGTCTTTGATAGCTCAAACAACATCAATTTGTACCAGCAACTCTTCCTCAAAGGTTTTTTGGATTTTTTAAAAAATGGTTTCAAGGAATATCTGAGATCTCAGGTTCATTTACTGATGGCCAGTTTTGAGTCCAGGCATCAGTCAACCAACCTTGTGAACAAGGTGCTTAAACTAGCACATGGTATCTAGCTTCCCTGATAAGTGAAGCCATGTCAACAGCTGGTATGACATAACTTTCTTTCTTTTTTTTTTTTTTTTTTTTGTCAGAGTCTCAGTCTCCCAGGCTGGAGTGCAGTGGCACTATTATGGTTCACTGCAGCCTCGACCTCCTGAGCGCAGCTGATCCTTTTACCTCTGCCTCCCAAGTAGCTGGGACTATAGGCATGCACCGCCAAACCTGGCTAATTTTTAAATTTTTTTGTAGAGATGAGGTTTCTCTATGTTGCCTAGGCTGGTCTTGATCTCATGGGCTCAAGCAATCCTCCCACTTTGGCCTCTCAAAGTGTTGGGATTATAGGCGTGAGCCACTGAACCTGACCTATATTCTTTTGTTCTTAGTCAAGCACCCTCATTATTCGTTACCACATATATTTCCCAGATTTTGTTATTATTAATTATCTAAATCATGCGATTCCTTGGGAACTGAAAGGATATAACCTGGATTTAATATACCAAATGAGTAGCCATTTTAACATTGCCTAAATCTCATATTTTTCTAGCGGTTCACTTAACGTACCCTCACTAGCCAAGGACAGAACCAGTTTCTCAGAGGTAGCTATTGATAATTATTTTACAACCCCTATCCCAGCTTGTTTTGTACTAATTCACTTTTCTGTTTTAGGTATTTGCCTCCACCCATAAAACTCAAGTTAATCTAACCAGAACTTCATGACCTTCATAACATAGACAGACCCCACCACCATGACAGCAATCTTGTGACTAACCCACCCATCTGCCTAGTGTCCATCACCTGACGTCAGTACCTGCACTTACATGCCCCTTCGTGATGACGTGGAGCAGACCACCACCCAATCACCTTAATGACCTTCCCCCATCAAAGAGAAGGATTAAAAAGACTCAACCATGAGCAACCAGCAGCCATTGCCAGGCCATTGCCACCATTGCCTTGCTGAGCTATGGTGTGGCCATGTGCTCTTTGAGCTATGGTCAGGCCATGTTTTCTTAAGCTTTGGCCCCCTCCCCTCCCTTGGTGAGGTGAATTCCCTCTTTCACTCTCTCCAATTTTCCTTCTAAATAAACGATATTTTTGGAATCTAACTTCTATGCAATTCTTTGCATCTTTCATGTGGCATTGGATTGCACACCAGACACCCACATCACCAGCAGGCCTGACCTAACATTCTGGAGGCCCCACTGGAAATGTGCCCTAACAAATATAAGTCTTTACATATTAGATTTGACTTTACTATTTGACTTTTTCAGAATTGCTCCTTACAATCAATAGGTATGAGGATGAGGGAGGTAAAGGGTGGAACTGTACAAATGTATGTATGCATTTTTGAAATTGTGTGTTTTAAATCTATATTTTTAAGAAGTACGTATTTTAAGTGTGATCCTGTTTTCAGGTTTTATTCTTTCTCATTTAACATCTATTAGTGCAAATCATGATCCTCTAAAGCTAGAATCTTTCACCTCCTTTTCTCATCCAAGTCCCTACATACCTTAGACCAAATTATATGAGACCAGATAGTTAAAAGAAAGCAGTTATGTATGGGTTCTGTGTTCAGATAGATAATATTTTGGTGTATAGCTATATCTCCTACAAATTGAGAATCTGATTGGATAAGTGGCACATTTTATTTTCTTAATTAAATAAACACATTCATGCTACATACGTAGCCCATGAGTTGTCAGCACCTAATATCTCTTCTGTTTTCTTTCCTTTAAGCCTCAAATATTCATTTTAAAGCTTCTGCACTACGTGGCAAAGCTGAATTATTTTCCATTACTGGAAAAGTGAACAACTTTGCAGGATTTTGAGGAGGGAAAACCAGTGAGGAATCTCCCATAGCCTGAATAATTGTTTTATAACACCTGCCATTTGCAATGATTGAGGTATTTAAAACTCTAACAGGACAGGGCGCAGTGGCTCATGCCTGTAATCCCAGCACTTTGGGAGGCAGAGGAGAGAGGACTGACTGAGCCCAGGACTTTGAGACCAGTCTGGACAACTTGACAAGACCTTAAAAAAAATTAGCTGGGTGTGGTTGTCTTCCTGTAGTTCCAGCTACTTGGAAGGCTGAGGCAGAAGGATCGCCTGAATCCAGTAGGTTGAGGCTACAGTAGCTGGGATTGCGCCACCGTACTCCAGCCTGGGTGACAGAGTGAGATTCTGACTCAAAAACAAAAAACCCCTCTAATAGGAGTATATCAAATTAATAAATATTTTTAGAAAGTCTGTAAGTTTTGAAAACATATCCTCTTTAAATTCCCTGATAAAAGTAAAGAAGCAATACCAGTTATGTATGCTAAAGTTAGTTTCATAGATACCATCATAGACATTATTCAACGTTGATATTTATATTCACATTAATATATGGCATAGACATGGATATACACTTCCCAGATCCTCCTTGAAACAAGGACTTTCCCAGCTGCAGAAAGCACAGTTAACAGATAGGTACCAGCTGTTTGCTCCTTTAATGTTTACCTCAGCTGCAGGGCTTCATCCCACTCAAAGCATAACAGGGACTACTATTTTAGATAGGAGGTAAGAAATGACCTCTTTGAAAGTGTTGCTTAATCAGAGACCTATATAAATTGGGGGTGAAATGAGATTGGCAACAATCAGGGAAAAGGGGAGGTGAAAGTGCAAACGCCTTAAGACAACAAAAGTATCTTTTTTGTGGAAATAGTCAGAAGGCCTTGAAGCTATGAAGTAAAAGCAAATCATATAATATCAAGTGGGGGTGGGGACAAAAATGGTGGTCCAGAGTCCTTTTGGCCCAACATGGCAAATCTCTGACAGATAACTGGTTCAGAGCTCTCTATGGGGTTGGTTATTTGTCTGGCCTGTATTACAGTTTGACATTTTCCTCTATCCAATCCTAGTTCTTCCACCTCACTTCACATGTTGATCCTTAATAAACATCTTGCACGCCAAACTCTATCTCACCATCTGCTTACCGAGAACCCAACATGTGTCACCGTATAATAATTTATCTTCCTGGGTCTCCTGCATTTTATTAACTTTTTTTTTTTTTGAGTCAGAGTTTCACTCTGTTCCCCAGGCTGGAGTGCAGTGACATGCTCACAAACACCACAGCCTAGACCTGCTGGGCTCAGAAAATCCTGTCTCAGCCTTCCAAGTAGTTGGAACTACAGGCGTGTGCCACCATGCCCAGCTAATTAAAAAAATTTTTTGATTGTAGAGCTCAGGTTTCGTCAAGTTGCCCAGGCTAGTCTTGAATCCCTGGACTCAGGCAATCCTCTCGCCTCCACCTCGCAAAGTGCTGAGATTACAGGTATAAGCCACTGTGCTTGGCCTTTATTTAAACTTTTTATTCAGCAGGGTTTCTTCAGGTAAAGACTGGGAGTAGCTAATAAATCTGGGTGTACTGAATTATAACCTATGTCTTCTTAAATCTTGCAGTTTGTGAACCACATAAAGCTTTTAAAAAATAGTGGCTTGTATTTCATAGCTTATTTTTTTCTACATTCAAAAACCAATTCCTATCCATAGCTTTTTCTATCTAGCTAATTTATATTTTATTATTTATAGATCTGAATTGCTATTTCTGTTGATTATTGTCCATATTAACTTAAATACTCTACAAATTCCTATATTAGGGGTTTCCTCACTCCCCTCCCTCATTTGATATTATTTGCTTCTACTTCATAGCTTCAAGGCCTTCTGGCTATTTCCACCAAAAAAAAGATACTTTTTTTTGTCTTAAGGTGTTTACACTTTCACCTCTCCTTTTCTCTGATAGTTGCCTATTTCACCCCCCGCCCCCATTTATATGTCTCTGATTAAGTAACACTTCAAAGAGGTCATCTCGTACCTATCTAAAATAGTAGCCTCTGTTATGTTGTATAGTTTATCTCATTTGTATTTTCTTCATAGAATATTACCTGACATATTACATATATGCATTTTTATATTATGTCTCCCTCACCTGAATAATTTCCAAGAAGGTAACTTTCTGGGTTGCACTCACTGTTGTATCCCAAGGTATTGTTAAGATTGCATTAAGATTGCATTAAGCGAATCCACCTCACTTCACATGTTGATCCTTAATAAACATCTTCTGAAGAAATGGAACCAAGGATTTACAAATATGAACTTCTGCATATTTTTAATAAGTAAAACTTATCTTAACTGCCCCTGGAATCCAATCCTGAACGGAAATGGTTACTGAATTTTAACTATTTCACCACCTGATAAACTTTGCTCCTTAAGAAACCAGACCGTTCTCTTCCAGGACATTCCTAGTATAGAAATACTCAAAACTGGGAAATTTGCATGAGGACAATTGACACACCCCACACTTATGCTTGGCAACACCGCTAGTAATTAAACTGGAGTTAAATAAGGGTAGTGAATAGGTCTCACGGACTTTCAGATCTAATCGCACCTGTTCCTCCCATTGCATACAGCCTTCCTGTGTTTGGTTTTCTTTGCTTTCCAGTAGGTAACAGCTACGTTTTACTTAGAAGTACCGCGAAGAGTTGCTTTTAGCCCCCTAACCCGAAATGTGGTCATCACAAAAAAAAAAAAAAAAAAAATCGGACGCTTAGTGTTCAGCTTTTTCTAGAACAATGTGGGTGGCTCTTAAAAGAGCCTTTGTTTTTCAGCGTTCACAAACTCACTCCTTATTTGGTCTTGTGGTGACTTTCGGTCTTCTTGGGCAACAGCACCGCTTGGATATTAGGCAGAACGCCGCCCTGCGCGATAGTAACTTTGCCTAGCAACTTGTTGAGCTCCTCGTCGTTGCGAATGGCCAGCTGCAGGTGACGCGGGATAATGCGCGTTTTCTTGTTGTCTCGGGCCGCGTTGCCAGCCAACTCCAAGATCTCGGCGGTCAGATACTCCAGCACCGCCGCCAGGTACACTGGCGCGCCAGCCCCGACCCGCTCAGCATAGTTACCTTTACGGAGCAGACGGTGCACACGGCCCACAGGGAACTGCAAACCGGCCCGCGAAGAGCGAGTCTTAGCCTTAGCGCGAGCTTTGCCACCCTGCTTCCCACGTCCAGACATAATGGCCAAACTAAACTTGCTGCAGGTAGCTAGTAAAAGCACCAGGGAGGCACTTTTTATAACCATTATTGGGCGCGAAAAAGATGACGTATCATTGGTTAGAATTGCAGCTTTACTTCAGCCAATGAAAATGCGACTTCTGATTTTGCACATTCTGATTGGGCAAAACTTTTCCCTGACGTTGACCTGAACAGCTACCAATCAGACACAAGACTTTAATTCTTCACCTTATTTGCATGAGAGGTTCTATATATAAGCGGCACATCGTACCTTGTTAACGTTGGCTCTTCTTTTCGAGACTCGTCAGTTTGTTCTCGTCATGCCTGAGCCGGCAAAATCAGCCCCTGCCCCAAAGAAGGGTTCCAAGAAGGCGGTCACTAAGGCGCAGAAGAAGGACGGCAAGAAGCGTAAGCGCAGCCGCAAGGAGAGCTACTCCGTCTATGTGTACAAGGTGCTGAAACAAGTGCACCCTGACACTGGTATCTCGTCCAAGGCTATGGGCATCATGAATTCCTTCGTCAATGACATCTTCGAACGCATCGCGGGCGAGGCGTCGCGCTTGGCACATTACAACAAGCGCTCGACCATCACTTCCAGGGAGATCCAGACGGCCGTGCGCCTGCTGCTGCCTGGGGAGCTGGCCAAGCACGCTGTGTCCGAGGGCACCAAGGCCGTCACCAAGTACACCAGTGCCAAGTAAACTTGCCATTTGCCAAGTAAGCGTCTTTAAACCGAATCCCAAAGGCTCTTTTAAGAGCCACTTCTCGTTCTCTTTATTAGAGCTGCAAACATGTCTCTAAACCTGGGCTTAAATTCGGGCGGTCTTAAAACGATCACCTCACTACGCTGGATATGCGTACGTTGCTTGTAACCCAGTCTGGCTAAAGAGAAGTTAAGCCATGCTGTACTAACATCCAGTGTGTCTTTGTAAAAAACGATAGCGCCTGAGGGAAAAAAAAAGTGGTTGTGCAGGAAACTCCTTGTGTTCACAAGAAATGTTCCCTGACTTTCAGCGCTAAAATAGATAACTAGTGTGACGTGCTATGGCTTCTTGTTTAAACTTAGCCTACTGTGTCGCGTACCCTTTTCCTGTACCATTGGATTTATAGTTGCTTTGACGTCCTCCAATTAATTCAGTGTGTGCCTGTTAAAAATAATTGGGAAGCTAATAGGTAATTAGCCTAACCTGGCATTTCACCCCGCTTTCCTCCCCCCCTCCTTTCAGTATGTGGTTGGTTGGGAAGATGCCAGATCACCAGAAAGGATAAAGTCTGCAAGGCAAAAACGAGAAGCATAGCATTTTTTCGTGACCAGTTTGCTACTTTCACTGATTCAACCAGTAATTTCTTCATTCGACAAGGTTTATGGAACTTTGAGAGGAAAAAATTTGGAGTTCAGAGAGGAGACGACAGATCAGGGCTAGGTCTCTGAAGCAGACATTTGAGTAGGGGGGAGGGGAACTGCCCCAGGCCCAGTAAGGTGGGTGGGTTTTGTTGTGTGAATGGACGCTCTGGGTTGGCTATTCATGCCGATAATAAGCGTGTAGTTTTTTTGGAAGGACAAGTTGAAAGGAAGGGTCTAGTATTTTGAAGTATATTGTGCCCTGGCCAAATTTGTAGTTTAGAACTGTAGGCCAGCTTCATAGGAAAGTAGTTTATTCTGTTCCACTAATTCAACAGCATATATGTATAAGTGTACGTAGATACATATATTTTGTCATGCACTTATTCTAGTCTTTGGGGATACAATGAGTTAACATATGTAATGAAGTCTGTGCCCTTGGAAGTGTATTTGGAGATTAGGGTCAAATTGGAACATTTCACACATGCAGAGGGTATGTTCACTGTTCATCTAAATCTTACCCTACCAGCGATTTATGGATTACATTAATATTCTAAGAAATGTATCAACAAATGATTATTATGCTTACTGAGTGTTTACCAATATATGGGGCATTGATCTATATACGTGCCTGTGGTATGTTAACTTGTTTAACCTTCACACAAATGTATGAGGTCTAGGCACTGTAAACCAAAAATAAAATTCTAAGCCCCCACCCAACTGACTAAATGGTTCTCCATCTTGGCCAAGGGAACCCAGAGAAACCTGAAAAACTGCCATGACGTGAGGTCGGACACGCCTCATTATATATAATCCTTCCCTTTGGAAAAGTTGTGTTACAAATAGCCCGCATTAATGTTAAAATAGATTAACAAAACAGACTTTGACAGTAAGATGCCAGATGAAACAAGACCTAAGGCCACGCAAGGCAAGTTACATCCTACAAACCATAAAATCTCATTGTGTTTTTTATTAACCCAGTATAATGGGATTTACTGGTGGCTTCCCAACCTGACTCTGGTATAACATCACAATACAGATAGCAGACCCCCATGCCCCTTATATTAAGCATTCTTTTCTACTGACTTCAACTCTTTAGACAAAACTTAATTAACTCTTTCAACCAATTGCTAGCCAGAAAATCTTTGAATCCACCTGCCAGAAACACAGCCCCCCTCACGCCACCCCTGCCAATATGCCCCACCTTTTCTAGTCAAACCGCTCTATACCTTCCATGTATTGATTTATAATTTTACCTATGGTTTCTGTCTCCCTAAAATTTATAAAAACAAACTGTAATCCTAATGCCTTGGGGACACTTTCTTTGAACCTCTTGAAATTGTTTTCCGGACCATGATCATGCACTTGGCTCAGAATAAACCTCTTTAAATATATTAGTTTGGTTTTTCATTAACAATATTATTATGCACATTTTCAAATATGAAAAGTGAAGTACAAAGAGGTGGAAGCTTGTCTTTTAAAGAGGAGAAAGCAAGGGCATAGGCAATAGGAGAGGGAACAAGTCAGAAGTGAAGAGGGGATGGTATAATTTGAGCTTCCTTTAGTAGGTTCCCAAGGAGCACATCCTTCACTCACCTAAATATCTGCTCCTGAATTCATTTTTATAGATAGTAAAGATCTATATAACCCCTGAGCTGATCAAGTAGCTCACAGGAGAAAATTGTACCAGTATAGTGTCTCTGCCTATTTAGAATTCACTGGAAAAAAGGACATACTTAAGAAAAATAATACTTATATAATTCATTATTAGTATACATTTTCTTCAATAAGTGCTCTAGGTTCCAGCTACATGGAACTTTTGGTAGTTTGTCTAAAATATACCATGCCAATGATGAATTCCACCTTCAGGTGGACCTGACTACTCTTCTAAGGTTAAGATTTAACGTGGAGTTATTTATAACATAATTAATTTTAGGGTTTTGTTTTGGTTTTTTTTCTTTTTTCAGTTGGAGTCTCTCTCTGTTGCCCAGACTAGAGTGCAGTGGCACGCTCCCGGCCACCGCTGCCTCGCCCTGCTGGGCTCTGGCGATCCTCCCGCCTCAGCCTTCCAAGTAGCTGGAACTATAGGCGGCTACCACGCCCGGCTAGTTTTTGATTTATTGTAGAGACGAGGTCTTGGCAAGTTACCCGGGCGGGTCCTGAACCCCGGGACTCAGGCAATCCACTCACCTCGGCCTCCCAAAGTGCTGGGATTACAGGCTGAGCCACAGAGCCCGGCCTAATTTTAGGTTTAAAACCAGTTTTGCAAATGGACATATCTTCTTGATTTTACAAAATTTACTCTCAGACCTTTTGCTCTTGTTCCAAAATTCTGAAAGTGCATTGTGTTTTAATAGGAATATTTGATGGAAGTGGCCATAACTTTCTCATGCTTTCACGCTAACCTCTTTTCTCCCTTCAGATGGATCTCATTTTGTTTTTCTGAATAGCATCTAATTTAACAGCTGGAAGGAATCACAAAGTTCAGATCAATCTTCTTTTGGAATTAGCAAAATTATACAAAGCTTAAGTACTTTGCTCAAATTACTAGAGACAGAACAAAATTCCATTATGTTTTTCTCTTTTATATTATATATCTTTGTCATATTTTCTCTTTATCCATGTCTATTAATTTGACTCAATTTGGAACAAAAATAAAACTCTTGTAACTTCTTTATATATCACAACCTCTTAAATTATTAAAAAGTTGAATGTTCTAAATTAATGCCTCCCTAAATAATTTACTTTTAAAAGAGTAGTTCATGCTTTAGAGCAATTACTGTGTGACTCTGAACCATAGCAGTTAAATCTGGCAATTGTTATAACCCCCTGAAGAACACTTGCATAGGATAATTTCCTACTTCAGATTTGCCCATCTTTTGGAAAACAGAGAGTAGCTTTGGGATTGAAATGTGGGAGTTTAATTATTTTAGCTGTGGTTAATGACCCAGCAGTCATATGTCTAGTCTCTTATTAAGTACCTTTGGGTCTAGATGTTGAGGTAAAAAGGTCAAAGGGCCTAAGAAAACGGCAGATGGAAAAACTTAGTCATTATTTACTCTGAGTGCTTAATACAAAGGAACAAATTTCACAACTCTATGTCCATGAGAAATGTAATATATTATGTCACAGTACTTTCTTAAACTGAGATATGAACAGAGTTGGGAGATTTCGTCTCTATCTTCAGTAATATAAGTAGCGGAAAAATAAATTTGTTCTTCATTCTATTTCTTTTCCCACTTTCTCATTCTTTCTTGAACTAAGATTTTTTTTTTTTGTCTCTGCATTATTAGTATATTTGAGTCTGAAAGCTTAAAACCAGTTTCTAGTTAGTTAATTTAAGACACACTACCCAATAGAAATATAATGCAAGTCATATATGTACTTATTTTTCTAGTAACTACATTTTTAAAAAGGTAAAAAACATAAGATTAATTTTAATATGTTGTTTGCTCCAATATATCAAAAATATTATTTCAGCATAGTCAATACAGAATTTATTAAATAAACATCTTGCATTTTTTTCATTATGTCTTCAAAATCTGATGTGTACTTTGTAGTTTTACAGTACACCAAAATTCTACATTTTCATGGGAAATTTTTGATCTGTACTTAGACCTCTTTAATTTACAGTTGAATAAGTAGATTCAGATTACTGTTCCTAAGCTGGTCCGAAGGATAATTGACTGTTATCTAATAGCTGAATCCGGTATCCATTTTAAAGTGTAAACTACTTAAAATAAAATATAATTAAACATTCACTTCCCTCAGTCACATGCCACATTTCAAGTGCTCAATAGCTACACATGGCTAGTGCTGTATCATACTACACTCAGCAAAACTTGACAAAACCTGTGGGGTTGCTATGCAAAAGATTATGATCCCTTCTGGAATCACCAGTTACTACAGTTTTTCATAATGGAGTGTTCAATCCCGGGAACTTGGAAAATAAATGACAGATAGGAAAGTACATGATACATCTCTGCAGATTTCTTTAACAACAACACAGCTATGTAGACACAAAATAAAAATAAAAACCACTTTTTCAGACAAGTCCCTCACCCGAGAGAGATTGGATTAATTCATTTCAGTTGGGAGATTAACAGGGCACATCTATATCTGTCCTGGCACATTTCCCTAAATTCTCCATTATAGGACTAGCACCTACTTTTTATAATGGCTTGTCTATATACTGAGAGGTTGATTAAGACTACTACAGGTTTGAGGGAGTGTATATTCAGGGCAAATTGAGTCTATGCTCCAAGAAAATTAAAAATTAAAACATATATTAAAAAAATGCAGGTTTGGGTCATCAGATTAACATTTGTGACTTGATTATTTCATTTGGTCATCAGTGCCTATTTTGCCATTTAAAAATGAGGATAATTAAATCTATCTTACAAGAATACATGAGATAATCCATGCAAAGCACTTATACAAATTTTAATGAATTTTCAATATATCTTGGGCATCATTTATGTCTAACTCTTTACTTTCTAATGTCTCTTGCGATACTTTGCAGATTTAAGCATTCAGTTAAACATTGCTTAGTATGAGAATAGGAAGATCAACCTTTTATCAGGTCTTCCTTAGCTCGCTCTTAATGCTATTCTTAAAACTATTTCAGAAAATTCTTACTGTCCAGTTCATGCCAAATCATGAGAAAAAAGCCCAATTTTTTTTTTTTTTTTTTTTTTTTTTTTTTTTTTTTTTTTTTTCTTTTTGAGTTGGCGTTTCACTCTGTCACCCAGGCCACTGCAACCTCAACCTGTTGGGCTCAGGCGATCTTCCACCTCAGCCTTCCAAGTAGCTGGAACTATAGGCGTGTGCCACCATGCCTGGCTAATTTTTTGAATTATTGTAGAGACTAGGTCTCACCAAGTTGCCTGGGCTGGTCTCAAACCCTTGGGCTCGGGCAATCTTCTTTGCCTTGGCCTCCCAAAGCGCTGGTATTATAGCTTGAGCC